>MU227043.1:242706-262289 GCA_018584345.1 Thuja plicata
AGGGGGGGGGGGGGGTGAATCAGTTATCATTAACTTCAGCTCTTTTACTCCCTTAACTTCAGAATACAACAAAGTAAATGCTTAATCAGATAACACAGTACACAACACACAATTTGATTACGGGGAAACCAAATGGTAAAAACCCCGGTGGGATTTAGCACCCATAATAAACTATACTTGTTTATAGTAATCCCTATTAGAAGATATTTCAACCCTGTTAAGAGTTTTACATTACAATGCAATAAGTATAGTGACCTGGTTAAGGGTCAGACCCTATTAGGAGTCTTTTACAAATAACCCTATTAGGAGTGGTGGACTCACTGTCCAAAAGCTCACTACTTGATGGTGAAGGCTACAACCTTCTGTATAACAGATATGCACTATATCCGATGATGAAATATAGAGTAGACCTGTTGTCTTGATCAGTTCCAATGTATTACAATCTTTCACTTCTTCTTCACATAGACTCTTGATGAGTGAACCAACTCTGATAATTTTCTCTATACATCTTTCTCCTCTTTTCGTATCATTCACACTCAGTGTTCACAAACGAACTACTATAAGTATCTTCTCCAAATTAGAAGGTCATGTCAGCTCTTAGATACACTTCAACAACATCTTAGTTAGCTTAACTAAGAAAGCAAACAATATTAAGTCTGTGCAAGTCAAACTGAACAACTGTAACACTTCACTGAGTCGGCTTCACCAAATCAACTCAAACAACACGATCTTGATGTAATATGATAGGCACATTTAACCAAAGATAGTTATCTCATAAGTAACCATGAATAAACACACGCATATCTTGAAGATAGGTGCAACTCAAGAAACATGTTATATATGTCGGCCCTAAACAGTTATATTTCCAGAACTGTAACTGCCAATAACATAATTACATAACTTTATTGAAACATCATATCTGGGTCTGCGTGTATGAACATAACATAATAAACATGTCAACAATGTGTATCTATCCATGTAAGTCTTCACATCATCATTCTGATAAGTACATATAGAATTACTACTGTGTATTATATGTTGTCATCAATGACAAACATACAATCAATCAACTTCTTAGAATCAAATCTCCAACAATAATGACTTCCAAATATTCAAAAGTAACTCACATTCATTGTATACCCATACCATAACTCATAAGGTGTTTTCTTTGTGTCTTTCTTTAGTTGTACTCGGTTCATTATGTATACAATAGTGTTGGCCACTTCTCTCCAGTATGTTTGTGCAACTCCTTTTTTAATCATAAGTGTTCTGGCATAATCCAAAATTGATCTGTTTCTCCTTTCAGTAATTCCATTCTGATGTGGTGTCCTCGGTGCAAAAACATGTCTCTTGATGCCATACTCATTACAAAGGTTAGTGAACTCATTAGAAATAAATTCACCTCCTCTATCAGATCTCAAACACTTCATATCTCTAGTAGATTAATTTTCCTCTTTAGCCTTATACCATTTAAACATCTTGAAAGATTCATATTTTTCTTTTAGGAACATGACAATCATCATTCTAGAGTAGTCATCAACAAATAAAATAAAGTATCTATCACCATAATAGCTCTATGTTCTCATTGGTCCACATAATTTTGTATGAACTAACTCCAAAATATCATTAGATGAAAAATTATTTCTCTTGAAACTAGATTTTGATATCTTCCCCATTTGACAATTTTGGCACATTACATGGTCTAGTTTAGTTAAGCTCGATAAGCCTTTAACTCTTCTTTTCTTACTAATCTTAACCATGTTGTCAAAATTTACATGACAAAGTCTTTTATGCCATAGCCATATATCTTCATTCTTTTCCAATAAACAAGTAGTTTCAGCTATGTCAAGATAGAATAGGTTACCTTTTGATTGTTCACCAGTGCCGATCAATTTTCCAGTTCCATCATAGATTCTACCTTTTTTGTTCTTAAATGCAACTCTGTGACCTGTGTTATTCGACAGTGAAGCACTCAATAGTTTATAGTTAAGTCCTTTCACCCAATATAGTCCTTTCACCCAATATGCATTCTCACATTTGATTTGAATTTTCAGCATAATAGACCCAATATAGTCCTTTCACCCAATATGCATTCTCACATTTGATTTGAATTTTCAGCATAATAGTACCTTTTTCCTTTCACTTGACAAGGTGTATCATTTCCCATTCTAACAGATCCACCATCATAATGTTCAAAAATTTCAAATTTCCCTTTATCTCCAGTCATGTGATGTGTACATCCACTATCAATAACCTTACTGTCATGTTTACTAACTTTAGAAATAAGTGATGTTTCTACATACCTTTCATCTTCATCTGACTCATCTTTCAAGGCTATGAGCATTGTCTCAATATCTTCATCAGTATCTGAACCAGTATCATTGTCTTTATCTTCAGCAATGTAGCAAGATTTCTTGCATTTGTCCTTATAATCTCGGTTATCTCTTCTATCATATTGTCGGTTACTTCTATAATCTCTGTCATTTTTTCTATCATTTCTTTCATCATTCTTTCTGTTAGGGCATCTTGCAGAAAAATGGCCAATCTCTTTATAGTTAAAACATATCAAAGGTAGTTTACCTTTATATCTTCCTTTACCTTTGTGCAATCTTCTAACCATTAAAGCTTCAAGTTCATCAAGTTCCTTTTCCTTACTATCACTGTCACTGTAATTCCTAATCAAGTGTTTGCTTCTAGATTTACCAATTTTCAATGAAGACATAAATGTGGATTCCATAGAAGGTGCAACATTATTTTCAAAGTTATTTAGCTCAAAAGAAATCAATCTTCCAACAAGACTATTAGCGGTAATGTTGTTTCCAGGTGCTGCTCTCATTTCATGTATTGTTGAGACTCTTATAGAATAAATATGCAATATATTTCTAAGAATCTTACTCACAATAGTGTCTTCATCAATAGATCCACCAGCTCCACAAATGGCATTCACAACTTCTTTGAGTTGGTCACTATATTGTGTTATGTTCTCTCCTTCCTTCATTCACATGTCATCAAACTTTCATCAGAGACTTTCAACTTTAGCTCTCACTACATTTTCATCTCCTCCATAGACTAGTATCAACTTGTCCCACATCATCTTGGAAGTTGTACATGCCTTTATATCCTCAAATTCAGCATCTGTGAGTGAAGAGGTAATCTCCATCATTATAAGGTTTTGTTCATGTTTTTCTTTCATCTGATTAACACTCAAAGGTCCAGAAGGTAGAATTAATTCATTATCCATATAATATACAATATCATCTCCAATCCATAATAGGTATATTCTCATTCTTCTTTTCCATGTTGAGAAGTTATCCTTGTTCAGCTTTGGTGCGTCTCTCTTATACATCTTGATCTTTAGCTTAAGTCCTTCAAAACTTTCTTTCTAAGCATTGATTGCTTTGATACCAATTTTTAGGATAACTGAGGAAGAGGGGGGGGGGGGGGGAANGGGGGGGGGGGGGTGAATCAGTTAGAATCAATTAGCCCTCAAAATTATCCTACAGTCCCAAATTCCTCCAGATGTATACAAAAACAATTTCAAATATAAAACTCAGCTCGATGAAATATAAACTTGTATTTTCAAAAATTGATATAAAGTAATTTACTGAGTGTTAGTAAATTAATACTGTAATTATCGATCTAGGTCAATAAAGTGAAGTGTAATGTAAAATAACAATCCACAACATTCATGCACATTGACACATAGATTTTTAACCTAGAAACCCTGCTAAGGGAAAAACCACCTGGGACCGGTAACCCAAAATATTTCACTCTTCTGAAGTGAGCTCGCTTAAGAGCCAACCTTGTTAAAGGTTACAATGTACACTGTTAATGTGACCAGGTTAGATGATTTAAAGATAACAATTCTCTCTTGACCATGCATTCACTATGGGGTCATCAAGAAAACACTCAACATTCACTAAAATGTCATAATAAGGATTGTCACATCCTACTTGGTTAAGAGATTTATCTGTAACAATGGTTAAATAGATACAGTAATGATATGATTCAATTACAACTCTATTTTGTAGATTTTTAGATCTATTCTTAGTACATAATACCTCTGATCAATTTGTTATTCTTCAGGTCTCTAATTCAATAATATGTTCTTCTCGGTAATCCTCATTCCTCTGTCGCTCGGTTATGTCTGTAGAATACGCTTGGTTCTGTCTTTAACCAGTTTGACCAGTCATGCATAAATTTTCATGTGTGCTTGCATCATAGCATCATCAGGTGATTCATAATGAATCTATTTTCTCTTATATAGATATCATAGCTCATTTAATTTTCATCCTTTAGATTTATCCGTTTGATCTCCATCGTTCATTTTCCTACTTAAGGTATCCTCGGTAGTTGTGTTAAAAGCATGTTTCAATCTTTGTTGTCTGTTCTTCCTTGAATTTTTATAATGTAAGAGCATCCCAACAAACTTTATCTTTTACCTTGATTCAACAATTTCCAGCTCAACATTCTAGTTGACCTTGATTTGAATTAACTGTTCAGTCTTAGTATTAACCGTGTTATGTTGGCAATCCCTAGCTCAGTTAACACTATGCTCGGTATACACTGTAATTTACTCAGTGTTCACTATCTCTTATTGTATACATAACTCTTCATTTTCTGATCACATAAACTTTGTTTGTTCTAGATCTTCAATATATAACAGATGTGTGTTACCATATTGGTACTCAAACAAGTTGACATCAATGACAATACATCAACTGATAATGTCAATCATCATTTCTATAAATCAGTTGAATATCAATAAATGACTTCAAATATACAATCAGTTGCAGTTCATCACAGGAAAGGGTAAAAATCATAAATTTGAATATTTTCATCAAACTCTTGCACATGCTTCGAACCCAGTCAATAATGTGTGCACTAGAAAATATACCAAATATGATGACATGGAGAAAAATATATTCAAAAGGAGTTGATTAATTAGCTGATAAATCTAGTCAGTAATAATCCCAGCCCAGTCTAGATACCCTAACTCAGTGCATATCATTTGGATGAAGAAAAACATCCACTCATCTAGATAGATTGTTTCTTAATCTCTTCTAAGCATGTGTTTTAATACAATTATGTATGTAAGATCACTCTTGATAGATGTCTAGAGAATGATCCTAGGTAATTTTGACTGACCTTTCCTTGGTGGATAAAACCAACTTTTAACAATCTATGTTCTATAATAACTTCTTTTCAAACTGAATTCAGTTTGGGAAGAAATAAAGTCCCAACATGCATACTCTTCCCTCATAGGAAAGTGGAAATTTTTTTAATGGTCTCTCTATCGAGAGTGATGAGGATATTTTCATCTTGTGTTTTAATCTACCTAGTGTGTAGGTTATATCTATTTATACATTCCATCACCAAATCAGCACACTCAACTGCAATAGGAAATCCAACAGCTTCTAATAATCCTCTTTTGACCAATATATGTGTAATTGGAGGCCTGTTGGGTTGTCTTACCCTTTCCCATAATTCCTTTAAATTCACCTGCCACAACTTTATATCTCCAATTTCACTCAAATAACATTCAAGCTCATTCACATGATCATAACTAGGATGCTTGAACCTCATAACTAATTTTAATTTTAAAATAGGCTATTTTGATACCTTAATTTAACTCAATTTTAGCAGGAATGATAACAAAGAAGAAAATATGAACTCAATGGATTCGATAGTTTTTAACTACGAATAAAATGCTTCAATGTCCTAGCTTTCCATTTTACTCCAGCGTGATCTTTGAAGAATGATTAAAATACACATCCCAAAACCCATTAAAATCATGTTTAATTATATTTAGTGGCACCATTAATGTTGGTCTTTTTAAGAATTGAATGCTCCATCTACTTTTTGAATGTTGGGATACATAATTGTTCCAGATTTGAAAACAATCACCTTTTTCAACAATGTCAGAAATGAACATTAGAGATAGAAATTTTGAGTTATCCTATGAGCTTCGGCTCACATTCTCCTTTTTACTCTAGAGTTCCACTTCTATCTTTGCGATCTGATGGTCGTTCTCGAACTATCTTCTATCTCCACTCTCTCTTCTTTTTGAGTCATTACGTCGTAACCATTTCCATCTTGGAAAGCCCCGGCCTGATTTGTATGATGGACGGTTGGTAGTATTGGAGAGGCCAATGCCTACCATTCAAATCATCTCAACCATCGCATCTATTTTTTTCTCACTGGCTAGGGCTGATGGCTGGGACCCCCGCGGTGAATCTCGTCTGGGCTTGTGTTTCAAGGTGAGGCATGCCTTTTAGTTGATGGAGGACAACATTTATGATATTTTTAAGGTATTCGTATGCAATGTCAATCAACACTTTACATTATGTTTGGAATTTGTTGGACTGCATTTCTTAATTTTGCTTTATCATTCCTCTTATATCCCTCTTTTTCCATATGATATGGAGTGACTACTTATATTTTGCACTTGCAATGAGAACCCATGTTTTAAGACATCTTGTATTTATTATTATTACAATATTTATTTTATTTAAATTTTATAAGTATTGTATATATCATGAAGATCTTTAAATACGTCAAGCTTTTTGAGTCAAATATACATTTAAAAAAAATTATAATTATAATTTTTAAATTTGTTTAAAAAATTATTTGTATTTATGTTTAATTTTTTATAATATTATTTATTTAACAATTTATTTAACAATTTACTTATATTTATTTTAAAGTTATAACAATTTTATAATTAACTTAAGATATTTAATATATTTTGAATCAATTAATGTTATTTTTGTTTGTTGTATATTAATTAATAAAAATTTTAAATGCACATTTTATTTATATTGTTTAAAAATTTAATAAATTTATTATTTAGTATTAATTTTTTAACATATTTTTTTATTAATATTAAGACTTTGCACTTAATTTATTTCTTAATTTCTTTAGTTATAGTACTTTGAAGTTAATATAGTTATTTTAATTTTTAACTATTTTGAAAATTTACAAATAGTAAATATAATATGTATTAGTTACAAATTACTTAATAAGTAGGAGATATTTTCGAGAGGAAGTTAAATTTTGATATTGCTATTAGAAATCACTCAAACTTGTTGACCTATGTTTCATGAGTACCCATCTCTCATGAGAATGAATGGAACACTAAAATAATGACATTTGTCATTTTAAATTTTTTTTCATTCATATATCATTTTTATATAAATTTTGTGGATTATTTGATTTTAAAATTAAGTCTTATGGAAAATTTGTTAGCCATTTTTTATTATAGAGTATTCTAATTTAAAATGATAAATATATCTTGATCGTTTAATATGTTGGATTGGGCCACTTAATGTTGTTGCATTAAATACACAATTATATAAAAAGATGACAAATTTTTCCTAATAGATAAACAAAAAAAAGAAAATGGTAGATAGAGATGGTAGAGATAAATATAGAGAGAGGATACATAAGGAAAGAATGAGATGAGATCTAGAAAGATGAAGAGAGAGATAAAGTGTGATATATAGACGTAGAAATAAGGAGGGCTACAGGGATAGATAAAGATTGAGTGATAAATATGCGAGAATGTGTGTCCAAGAGAGAGAGATAGAGAGAGAATGATAGATATAAAGATAAAGATAAAACTAGAAAGTGATAAAGAAATAGGTAGAAAGGGGGAGATATATAGGGATAGAGAGTGATAGAGAGGGAAACATAGAAAGGGAGAGATAGAGAGGAAGAGATTAAAATATATATAGATGCTGGGATATATTGATACAAAGATAAGGAGATCTAGAGAGGATGAGAGGAAGTGAAAAACAAAGGGACAAATACTTAAATACTTATATAGATACATAGAGTTATAAGAAAGGGGTCATGGAGAGATAGGGTGTGTATGTGTGTGAGGGTGAAGAGATAGGGATAGAAAGAGGGAGGAGTGAAGAAGAAAGAGAAAGATATAGTGTAAGGATATAGAGAGAGGTGTGGAGATGGAGATTGAGAGGAAGAGGGACATGGAAAGGAGAGAGAGGGAGAAGAGTGCAAATAAAAGATGTAAATATATAAAAAAAAGAGAGAATGAGAGAGGGAGAGATATGAAGATAGAGATATAAGTAGAAAGTAATAGAGAGAAGTAGAAAGGGGGAGATATATAGGCATAGAGAGTGATAGAGAGATGAAAAGACAAATATACATATAGAGGGAGAGATGGGAGAAGAAATATAGAGATGTAGAGATTATAATTTATAGGAAGGGGGTGATGGAGAGAGATGGTTGGATAGAGATATAGATGAATATACAGTGAGAGGATAGGGAAAAATAGATAGAGATAGATCAAGAGGTAAAGATAGAAAGAGATCTAGGGAGATATAGAGGGAGACATAGAGAGGGAGAGATAGAGAGGAAGAGTTACCAATTTATTATAAGGAGATCTAGAGAGGATGAGAAGGATTGATAAACAAAGGGACAAATACTTAAATGGTGTGTCATTCAAAATTCATTCTCCTATCATTCATGCATGTCATTTTCTTTATAAGTCCATGACTTTAAGTTTTTTGGAGATGCATTCCCACTCCAACGTATTTCCCGCCGATGAATCCTCAAATTTGAAGAAATCACTAAGTCCTAGATCCAACACCCATTTCTGCTACCTCGACATTGGTATCATTTCTAAGGATGTCGACGATGAGCAACATGTCGACCTTGATTTAGTAAGGCACTCTAGTTCTCCTCACACTGCAGAAAGTGCCTTCCTGCACCCATAGCCCACTTTTGTGAGGTGTGTCTTTTGGATAAGAAGGATGAACGACCATCCAAAACATCCTAGCCCTCCACATTCCAGTGCCTTTTGCATCAAACCCACTTTGTTCAACATCATTTTTTCTCTGTTTGTCTTGTAATGGTGAAGCAACCGATTTGGGGCCAATTTAGGAGCCTTTGATTGAGTTTTAATCTTTGCATAACAACAACGATAGTACAGACAAGATTTACAAAGGTGAGTATGTTCTTTTGCAGGAAGAGGCCCATTATCAAAAGTTTTGTATCCAGTGGTGAGCTCTTTGAGTGCATGTGCAGTGCTGGGAGTTTTACATAGACTAGGTATTCAAACCATTTGAGAAGATTCCTTAGCATGATGCAGTCTCATGGAAGGTAATGATTGTAGACTATTCTAAGAACCATTTTTGTTGAAATGGTTATAAAAACTTCCAAGCAAGAGTAGTTAGTGGGTGCAAAGCCAAGTGTCACAACCTTTGCCAGCATCTTACCGCATACGCCAATATAGAAGCATAATGAAATTTTATCATATATTGTAGTTCAAACATGTGTTGATGTGTATACAAAAGTGAAATCAGACACAAAACAGGGTATGTAAAATGTTCAACAAAACTGTCTCAAAGAAACGTGGTTTCATGGAGCGTGATGGCTGTAGGATTTGTACACACACACTATGGATTTGTAGAAAAGGCTTTTAAAACATTCTAGCAAATGCAATTGACTGGTGTAAAGTTGAATTCCACATCCTTTTCCAGTATCCTCTTGTTCGTGCCAATATGAAGGCTCAAAATAGAGGGTATGCATCTGTAGATACTGTGGTGGACATGATTGCAAAACGTGGAATCACATAGTAGGCAAGTGAAATGTTTGACAGAATGTCTTAAACTACTACATCACCTATGGAGTGGTTGATTGCTAGATATACATAAAATGATTTTTTTGAAAAGGTTTTAGAAACTTTCATGAAAATGCATTTAGTAGAACTATTAGTTCAAAATGCTATGGTGAACATGCTTGTAAGATATATACACATAGACAAGACCGCTAAATTGTTTTACAAAATGCCTCAAAGAGATGTAACCAGAGAAAAGTGTTGATTGCAGAATATGTACGTGATAGAAAGAGGGAGAGGTGCAGAGGGAAGAGAAAGAGATAGCGTAAGGAGATAGAGAGACGTGTGGAGATGGAGATTGAGAGAGAGAGAGAGAGAGAGAGGGGGGGGAGAAAGTGTAGATGAAAGATGTAAATATATAAAGATGATAGAATGAGAGATATAAAGATAAAGTAGAAAGTAATAGAGAAAGAGGTAGAAAGGGGGAGATATATAGGGATAGAGAGTGATAGAGAGGGAAACATAGATATATAGATGGTGAGATATATTGATATAGAGATAAGGAGATTTAGAGAGGATGACAAACAAAGGGAAAAATACTTAAATGACCTTTCCATAACTCTACGACGTTCCCATTGCACACTAAGGTGTGATTGCTAGTTATATCCTTTTATTAAATCTCTTCCTCATTTTGACAATTTTTATCTTCTAAGTACATGTATATCGACATCCACATGTCATAATAGAGGGATCTAATACCTAATATGTATCTATTTAAGACTACTGATAAAAATATGTTTTAGTGATTTTATCAAACTTGAAATGTAAACACCTTCATATTGTAGGCCTCTCTAAAATTGATAGAGAATGTAGACTCCAAAATAATGTAATTTTATATCTAAATTCTTTTACCAATGATGCTTGGGTTAGCATAAGGATTTTCTCTAAGCCAATAAAAGCTAGCCACATGTTTACTTCACATTCAATTAATTTTTTAATAGGGTTTCACAAGCTTAAAACTTGTTATGACATCATCTTGCAACCATCACTTTGCATTAAGCAAACCAAAGTTCTTCAAAATTCTTAACCTAAATGTAGAAGCTTGACACTAAGAATGGTAACTCTATGATAATTTCATAATGGGTTATCAAAGGAATTAATGTATAAAATATGTCTCATTATTCTAATATAGATAATATGAACAAAAGAATAATTTTGGTACACCAAAAAGTTACCCATTTTTTATTAGCCTAGTTTGGATGTTATATTTGGGATGTCTCATATGGTTGGAATATTTGAGATACACTCTAGGAGCTTGCAAACTGATTCAAGTGATCTAATAGTAGGAACAAATTTCCCACAATCTATGCTCTGATACCATGTTAGAGTAAAAAAGTATTTCAATGTTCACTTATTAATTAAATCATTATTGATTTAATTATTTAAGTCACCTTTTTATCTCCTGTTCACTTAAGCTAAACTTTAGGCATGCAATAATTAATTCTCTATTAATTATTCATGCAACCTAGGATTCTTCTTCTTCTTGGTGTTCAATCTCCTTTATAAGGATTGATCTCTTTGTATTTCAATATTCCCTCTCTGAATGAACATTTTGTCTTTCAGAACATTCTTGTCTCCAAGCTTTGCTTTTGTAACAGGTTATTTTGCATGTAGTGGATCTTGGTGGTTGAATTCTATGAATTCTAACATGGTATCAGAGC
The DNA here is from genome assembly GCA_018584345.1 of Thuja plicata. Classification (NCBI taxonomy): domain Eukaryota; kingdom Viridiplantae; phylum Streptophyta; class Pinopsida; order Cupressales; family Cupressaceae; genus Thuja; species Thuja plicata. The sequence goes on from MU227043.1 coordinate 254,011, forward strand.
CTTGCTGTTGTAGCCCGTTCTTGAGTATTTGAAGTTTATTTTGGAGCATCGAGGGTTTCAAGATATTTTAGCACTTTTGTGCGGATTTAAAGGGAATCTATTTTTCGGAGCACTTTGGGAAAAACCTACATCACGGTTGAGTCCGGAAGGCCCAAATCACCTAGAATCCATATAAGGCATGACTGGTTTTGTCAAAATTGCACTCTGAGGGAAATTTTTGCCTATTCTGCCTTGGCACACAAATTGAAAAAAAAAAATTATTAAAGAAATTTAAAAAAAATCAATTTTTATTGATTTTTTTTGTTTAAAAAAAGTGCAGCCAGTACAAACACCACACGGCCACCACCATGCCACCACGCAGCCACCGCGGGGCCACCACCTCTCCACTTCAGTCAGCCTTGGGCACTCCGCCACTGCCCACCGGTTCCTCCGCCACCATTCCACCTGCGATCATCTTTGGCGGGTCCACCCACCGTTTCCTCTGCCACCGTTGCACTTGCAGTCAGCTTTGGTGGGTCCACCCACTACCCACCACTAGTGGCACTCCAGCACTGATGGCCCGCCACCAACCCCATCGTCTGACGGGCTCTCAGCCACCGCGGGCCCTTTTAGCCCCCTTTGGTGGTCCCATCAGCGACCACGAGCTCCGCCCTCAGCCCCCTGCACACTCCATATGCCCAGGATCCCGGTTCTTTCAAACTGCAGGGGCTAACAAATTAGTTTTGGAGACATTTTTACCACACCTTGGTTTTTTTTCTCTCTCTGGCGCAAACGAAGGCCGATTTTTGACTTCCATATACCGTCAGAAAGATCTTTCTGAGGTGATGTTCTGGTGAAGGTTAGATTATTCATTTCTCTGTTTGACTGGCCTTTTTTCCAGTCAAAGAGGGGACTTATTTTTAGCACTTCTTAGCCTCTATATTAAGCACACAGACTTCATTTTTGGCTCACGAACAGGCATCAAAAAGCTCTTGACAAGAAAACTTTAGATTTGAGATTGTTTTTGGGGTACTTTTCACAAGTATTCATCCAATTATTATGTAGCCTTATTTCAGTGTTTCTTCTTATAGATTTTTAGTTGAACTGGGGTTTGGTTTCTCTCTCTATGTGGGGGTGCTTCCTTTCTCATTTTTCTATAATTTATATCAGCAAAATCAGAACACTCCAAAACAAAAACAAAAAAAAAAACCCTTCTACATCTTTTGTCTAGTTCTGAAAGAAAACATACAATAAAACAGGCTAAGGTATGACATGGAACATTCAACATCAGTCAAGCTTCTCCCTCCACATAATTACCATTTGTGAAAATCCCATATGACTAGGCTTCTCCAGTCATGCAGGTTATGGTCTTGTTTGGATCTTATTCAGCCAGTTTTGACTCATCCTTATGAGGTCATGCAACACAGAAACAAGATGGATGAGGCCATGGGTGTTCTTACTTTACATGTTTCAGATAGTTTTATTTTTCACCTTGATAGTTGTGATACTCCTATTGAGAAGTGGGAGAAGTTTTAGACTCTCTTTGGCATATTAAATGAGTTCTGGGTACTTCAAATTGAAGCTAAATTGACATCCATGGCTCCTGATACATTTTCCTCTATTCAGGATTTCTTAACAAAATTCAAATCTATGAGCTCTTACATAGTTATGGAAAGAATAAAATAGATACCGAGTGTATTTATCTAATACTTTCCAAGCTTCGTGGTTCTTTTCAGATATTCTCTTCTACATTCCATTCCACCATGGATGCTTTGGGTCCAAGATTTACCATGCCCACTTTTGATGTGTTTTGTGATTAGTTGCCTCATGAGTAGGCAAAGATATTTCAACTCGTCTCTCCCTCGATCACCAAACCATGCATTGGTAGCTCACCCATCTTCAAGGAAGTAGGAGCAGAAACAAAAGTCATCAACCACAGAGTCTAAGAAGGATTCTAGTTCTTAGCACTCCTTTGTCTCACCTTCTCCTAAGGGGGACAAATTGAATAGAAAAATACCTAGGTGTACTTATTGTAAATAGAGTAGTCATGATGAGTCTCGTTATTATGAGAAGAAGATAGATGGATATGAAAAGAAAATTTCTAGTTTGCAAGCTCTTCTTTAGAAGAGCCACATTGATATTTCTTCTTCTTCTACTTCTCATGGGTCTTCTTCTTCATCATCACTTCAGACAGATAGAAAGGACTTAGGAAAGGGTCATGCATTATGTGCAATCGCTATACCTCCCTCTTCTAGATGTATACTAGATTCAGGTGCTTCACACCATATGGCATATTCTCAGGGTTTATTCTCTTCTTTTGAGGCTTCTCCTACCCCACACATTTTGATGGGGAATAACACTGTTATGACTGTATGTGGGAAAGGTTCTATTGAAATTGATGATGGTACATTCCATGATGTACTATGTGTTCCATCTTTGTCCACTAACCTTCTCTCTATCTATCATATTACTCAAAGTGGGATAGGAAAGAGAGTTGAGTTTACTCTAGATTCAGTACACATCAGAGATAGTGAGACAAGCAATATTATTTCTACAGGGATAGTTGATCATTCTTCCCGCTTGTACTCCTCACATTTTGGTCCACCATCTCCACTGCTGGAGAATAGCTCCCCTTTTTCACGAGAGCCTATTGAGGAGAAGTCAGGTCACTTGAACTTATGTGTAGTTCCTAAGATCAATGTTCTAACTTCTACACCTCCCCCTCATGTTGAGTTTACATATGTTCATCAGGACTCCTCTTCAGATTTGCCAGACATTATCACTCCATGCATCAAGCCACCTACTACAGTTGTTGAGGAGATATTCAAGGATATTCATCTCCTCTCAAATGATCAATTCAACACATCTATTGGCCCACCTTCATTGGAGATTCCATTCCAGGAGTCTCATGCATTCTCTTTTGAGCATCAGCTAGGCCTTCCAGTTTCTCCTCACATTCATGGGTTTCCTCTTCTTCATCCAGTGCCTTTGTTTCTTCCACAGTGGAACCACATTGGTACGATCATCGACACAAGGGTTCTATCATTCTGGGAGGGTTTGGCACCTCGATCTTATCTCATGGGGGGTTGGTTGTACCTATGGTTTTGAGAGAGTCTCTTGAGCCAGTATTTTTCAGCATGATTTTTTCCATCTCTTTTTGGAGTAGAGTTTTTTCCCATGTGGTTTTCTCTATTTCTCCACTTTACAGAGATTTGGTTGTGATTGGGTACCTAATCAGGCCAAGTTGTCGGGACCCAAATTTACTTCTTTTAGTAGTTTCTTCTAGGTTTTATCTTTTCCCTAATTTTATCTTAAGGGGGGTGTTAGAGTAAAAATGTATTTCTATGTTCACTTATTAATTAAATCATTATTGATTTAATTGTTTAAGTCATCTTTTTATCTCATGTTCACTTAAGCTAAACTTTAGGTATACAATAATTAATTCTCTATTAATTATTCATGCAACCTAGGTTTCTCCACCTTCTTTGTGTTTGATCTCCTTTATAAGGATTGATCTCTTTGTATTTCAGTATTCCCTCTCTGAATGAACATTTTGTCTTTCAGAACATTCTTGTCTCCAAGCTTTGCTTTTGTAACAAGTTATTTTGCATACAGTGGATCTTGGTGGTTGAATTCTATGAATTATAACATTGGAGTTGATGAAAAACTATCAAACCTATAGCTCCCAAGAATCACCTGCATGCAAACACCTATCACAGAAAGAGAGAAGCAAAAGCTACGGAGGCCAAAAACAAAAGATCTGTGAAAGAGGAAACATCCTTAATTGATTCAATAAAAATGGAATGGAATTACACAAAGGATTAAATAATTACAAAGTGATCAATCCTTATAAAGGAGATCAAAACCTTGAGATGGGTGAAAAAACAAAGGTTGGGCGAAGAAACCAAGGTTGGGTGAAGAAACCAAGGTTGCATAAATAATTAATAAAATAATCAATTATTGCATACCTAAAGTTTAGCTTAAGTGAAATACAGATAAAAGGGACTTAATAATTAAATCAAATGATGATTTAATTAATAAGTGAAAGGTGAATTAATAATTAAATCAATAATGATTTAATTAATAAGTGAAAATACCCTTTTAATTCTAACACCCCCTTAAGATAAACTTAGGGAGAAGCTAAAAAACCTAGAAACAACTGCTAAAAGCAGGAAAGATGGGTCCCAACAACATGGCCCGATGAGGTACCCAAGTACAAAAAATCTCTGTAAAGAGGAGAAAAGGAGAAAACCCAGTGAGAAAAAGCTCTCTTTGAAAAGAGATGAAGCCTAGTGAAGGACTGAAGAAGCCTCCAAACTAGAGAATGTCCTAGAAAATAGGAACAAAGAAAGAATATGTAGAACACCTCTACAGCATGAAGCTACAAAACACTATCAAATAACTGCTTTGTATGAGTGCCCTCAAATGAAACTAATTGAATCTGGATGGAAAACAAGGCAAACATCAAAATGCAAAGATACAGATGGCAAAAATGCCAAGTCTGAAGCCTCCAAAATAGGAACAAAAGAAGAGTGTCCATATGGTAAATGAGCCATCTCACTGAAATGCATAGGTACCATCCACTGCATCCGCCTAGTACATAGGAAAAAATACTGAATACATCACTCACTTCATTGAACCAATAAAACATAAGAACCAACAGTAATACCCCCCCATAATGCTGATAGGGAGAGGTATAACAGATACACTGAGAGACTGCCAAGAAAAACTGCGTGATGAAGAACGTACAAGCAGAAATAAAGTATGTGTCAAGGATGATCAGTCACTAACACACATGAGGCTAATGTCATGGAAGGAGCACTCACTTGACAAAGGTTCAGCAACCCCCCATGGCACTTCATAAATAATGCAAGTACAATTAGGCACAAAATGTGTGAAATCCCAAGCATGCAAGATGGCACTTTATCTCAGTTTGTTTACAAAATAACTACAGAAAAGAATGTATACAATATCTAGGATTGACTGAAAGCAAAAGAAACATGAGAGGAACCTCCTACTGCAATATGATGAGCATGCATGAAATAACAGAAATATAGAGCAACAGTATAACTCAGAGTGAATCTATTGATTGTGGGCCACTTCGAGGGGGTAACCTCCTTTGAGCAAGCTCAATACAATAAATTCGTCGGTGTCAGTCAAAGGCCTCAGCACACACTTATATACTAAGTATAATCTAGAAAAGTATTACTACCTATGCATGTGGGATAATAAAATATACTCACGGGATGACTTACAAAGCATATGCGTCCAACAACACTAAACTAACAAAATAAACAGAAGGAACACATAGGTTCCTAACATTCGCTCTCTTAGAAAAAATATTTGTCCTCAAAGCTTAAGGTGTGGAAATTGATGCTGAATCTAAAGAAGGGGTTCCCATGTAGCATCCTCTAGTTACATTTCGTGCCACTGAATCAAGACCTCAGCGATGGAGTGAGAGCGAAGCTGACAAGTGCGCCGGTCAAGGATTTTCGTAGGCTCTAGGATAATGGATCCTTCCATCTCCATTTTAGGGAGAGAAATTTGGGCTCTGACATTGGTACCAAGAACTTGCTTGAGACAAGAAACATGAAATACTGGATGAATGCAGGAAGGAGGAAGTTCTAGTTTATAAGCAACTGAACCAATCTTTTGCAGAACCTTATATGGCCCATAAAATTTTGTGGCCAGCTTATGACGTCCTTTAATCTTCAGGGATGATTGCTTGTATGGATGTAGATGCAGAAAAACCATATCCCCAACTTGAAATGAGCGCTTAGAACAGTGTTGATCTGCCTGCTATTTCATTTGATTTTGGGCCATGTGAAGATTATCCTGTAAGGTGCGAAGAATCTGATCCCTGGTGCAGAGAACTATGTCAATTGCCTGGATTGGTGAGCTTCTGGGAGTGTAGGGAAGGAGCACGGTAGGTTCCTGACCATAGACTACTTCATATGGAGTCATTTTAGATGCAGTGTGGTAAGAGGTATTGTACCACCATTCAGCTAGAGGAAGCCACTTGGCCCACTGATGTTGCTGTTCTAAAGTGAAGCAACAGAGATAAGTTTCCAAGAATTTGTTGACAATTACGGTCTGACCATCAGTTTGTGGGTGATAACCTAAACTCATCTTTATTTTGGTGTCAGTTTGCTGAAACAATTCAGTCCAAAAATGACTGGTAAAAGTTGCATCTCGATCTAAGACAATGGAAGAAGGGAGGCCATGAAGATGGAAGATTTGGTCTGTTAGCACTGCCTTAGTTTTAAATTTTAATCTCTTGGTCTTTTGCTTTTCCCGGGCTTTCTTGTTTCAAAATTCTTTTCTTTGCCGCGCAAATGAAGTCAAGACCTTTTTTAAGTCATGCTATATGTTTAATCACTCTGTCGCGTCAGTCTTTTCGTTATGTCTTTAAGTTGTGCGAGTGCGTGACGAGCTATTTTGAGAGGTAAATCACGCAGTCGTGATGTCTTATGAAGGTTGAGCTATAGGTCTGCGAGTCAGCGATGGGTTAAAATTATGTAAGTCGCGCACTCGCTGTAATGTTATTCTGTTTATCTCATGCTCCGCGACCGAGCGATTCCTGTTTAAATCTCAAGAAGTCGCATACCCACTCACTGTTTTATGTTAATGTCATAAGTTGCATGAGTGCGCGATGAGGTCCTGTCCTGTAGGTCGCCCACTCGCTTAGGTTCTAACTCTGTTGTGTTTTGCAGTGCGAGTGCGCGACGAAGGCATGAAATACAAATGTGAAGACTCATCGCTCAGTCGCACAGGTCATTTTCAACATTCATAAAAGTCTGTGACCGAGCGACCAAAGGAGCCATTTAACGCCTCGCTCACTCACTGATGCTTTGAGGTGACCAAAAATTAGCTCGCGAGTATGTGATGAGTCAAAGGAGAAAAGCATCGCTCAGTCGCCAATCAAAAGAGATGGAAGGAACAGAGCTCGCGAGTAGGCGACTAAGAAAAGAAAAGAGACAGTCGCGCACTCGCCGTCAGTGACAAAGTAAGATTTTTGAGCTCACGAGTTTGCGACCAGTCAAAAAATAGAATGCATCGCTCACTCGCACATTAGATGAAAGCTGGAGTAAAAGGATAGCGAGTGAGCGATTAGACAGTGTATGAGTTAAAAGAAATGAATTGTCGCTCAGTCGCCCAAATCAAAAAGTGCAATTTAAACAACTAGCGAGTATGCGATGATGGAATAGATGAAAGTAAAGATGCATTATTGCTCAGTCACCAAGACTCAGGAAAAATGAAATGTTGTCTCATGAACATGCGACGAGTTAAGAAAGGAAAGTGTCGCTCACTCGCTCAGATCCAAAAGTTAAGTTTGAATAGTCAGCGAGTGTGCGATTAGGGAATAAGCTGAAAGATGAGAGGCGTGGTCGCTCAGTCGCCCAAATTTAGGTGACATCAGAAATCAACTCGTGAGGGTGCGACAAGTTAAAAAAGAAAGCATCACTCACTCGCATGAACCTAAGAGCCGAAGCATAAAATCTTGCGAGTATGCGACCGGTTGAATAACAGGGATGCGTCGCTCACTCGCAAAGATCTTTTCAAAAATGGATAAAATGCAGTGTGTTGGCTATTTTTAGAGCTGATGATGCACAATCTAATGGGTCTCTTGTTCAAATTTCCCTGCTTCAGCTAAAGAGCCACCAAAGAAGAAACAGAAAACAGAGCACAAAATTCTGCAAAGACGAAAGAGATGTGGCAAAATTCGTGTCTGAGGCCAGAACTGCCATGGATGCCAGGTGAGGTGGAAGCTGTTGCCTTTTGATTGGCCTACCGTCAAAGAAGAATAGATGGGAAGCAAAAAGGATGAATCAAATATGGTTAAGCCACGAAAAACAAACCTTGTTAATTAGCTGCCACTATGTTCGGTTGCAAAGTTGTTGCCAGCAGTTGTGTAATCCTTCCCAGTATGTCGGTAGCTTGTTGCATCCTTATTCTATAAAAAGGATTCCAAGACTACTGGGAAAATGATGGTCATTTTTCTGTCCAAAAATAATACTAAGTCAATTGTAAATCTTGGTTTTGAGAACCAATATATTTGGTCTTTTTTGGAGAAATCTCTGTTGAATGTAGTAATTGTTGATGACCTCTGAATAAAATCCAGCTCACAGTTTCTGAAGGATTTAGTGTATTTTTTGTCTTCATTTTAGCATTATGAATTTTGTCTAAATTGAATGTTCAAGGAGCGTTTTCAATTTATATATCTGTAAGGCAGATTAGGAAATACTTCTAGGGTTCTTTCAAGGAGAGAATATACCTTAGAGATATTTCAACAAAGTTCA
>MU227043.1:271913-293451 GCA_018584345.1 Thuja plicata
TCCCTGTAATTCCACCAGTAGCAAACTAGAATAATTTAGTGATTTTGTTATTCTAAGTTTTCAAGGGTAATCCCGCCCGAGTTTGTGGAGCTCAAAGTGTAGGAGGTCTTAAGACCTTGTTACTGTTGTTCTACTTTATGCTTGGTCAGTGTCAGGGATAAATAGAGTGAACCTTCTGAGGAGTATTTTTATGTCATCAAGAAAAGGGAACAACATGGTCCATGAAGATTTGTGCAACTGTGGAGGCAGTATAGGGGTGGTTGAGGGCACAAAAATGACTATATTTGGAGAGACGATCAACCACAACCAGGATCACTATTTTTCCACCTGATTTAGGAAGCCCTTCAGTGAAATCCATAGAAATATCAGTCCAAATCCATGTAGGGATGGGCAAGGGTTCCAGCAAGCCAGGAAGGAGGGTCATTTCACCCTTGTGGCGTTGGCAAGTATCACATTCAGCCACCATCTATTGAATCATCTATTTCATTCCTTTCCAAAAGAAGTTACACCTTGATCGCTCATAAGTTTTGAGGAATCCAGAGTGCCCTACCGAAGGAGAGGCATGGAGTTCATAAAAGACAGCCTGTTGAAGATTTGGATTCTGAGGAAGCACTAGATGGCCCTTGTATCAGAGAGAGGCACCATCCCACGAGTAATGTGGTACAGTAGAAGGATTATTGGCCAACTGGTGAATGATTTGAGATAAAGAAGAGTCACTGACATAGCCCTGCTGAATAGATGCTAACCAATTAGGAATTGGCATAGAAATAGCTGAAAGGGAAGCTTGATCATCAAATGTGTGAGAAAGAGCATTTGCAACAATATTGTCCTTACCCTTCTTGTAGGTGATCTCATAATCATACCCCATGAGTTTGCTAACCCATTTCTGTTGTGCAGGGGAGGATACCCGTTGTTTCAGGAAGTATTTCAGACTTTGGTGATCAGTCTTGATGCAAAAATGACTCCCTAGGAGGTATGGATGCCACTTCTGTACAACATGCAAAACATCCATCATTTCTTTTTTATAAGTAGATAGGGATAGATTCTTACTAGAAAGGGCTTTGCTAGTGAAAGCAATAGGATGGCCATCTTGAAGGAGAATAGCACCTAGTCCATTGCCGCAAGCATCACTCTCAATAGTGAAGGGCTTGGAAAAATATGGCATAGCGAGAATAGGTGTACTGCACATAGCTTGTTTCAGTTGTTCAAATGCATTCTCAGCAACATGGGTCCAAGTAAAAGAATCCTTTTTTAACATAGCTGTCAATGGTGCTAAAATCTTCCCGTAATCTTTGACAAACTTGTGGTAATAGCCAGTCAGCCCTAAAAAACCCTGAAGGCTCTTGAGAGTTTTAGGATGCAGCCAATTTTTGATGGCATCTATTTTTGTGGGATCCACCCGAACCCCTTGGTGTGCAACAATATGTCTGAGGTACTCCACTTCCTCCTGGCCAAACACACATTTAGACTGTTTCACACAGAGTTGATGATCAGAGAGAAGTTGCATTATGAGCTCCGGATAATGGAGACACTCAGCCTAGGTTTTGCTATATATGAGGATATCATCGAAGAAGACCAGAATGAATTTCTGGAGGTATGGACGAAATGTTTTATTCATCACTGCCTGAAATGTTGAAGGAGCATTAGTGAGGCCAAAGGGCATGAATAAAAAATCATAGTGACCATCATGTGTGTGGAAGGCTATTTTAGGGATATCCTCCTCATTAACCCTAATTTGATGATACCCAGAACAAAGATCCAACTTGGAGAAAAAATGAGCACCATGAAGCTCATTAAGAAGTTCATCAACAACCAGGATGGGAAACTTATCCTTTATGGTGAGATGATTAAGTGCTGAAAAATCAATGCAGAGTCACCAGGACCCATCTTTCTTGCGGACAAGTAGAACTGGAGAAGAAAAGGAACTGGTACTAGGACGAATAATACCTTGCTTTAGTAAGTCACAAACGAACATCTCAATTTTGGTCTTCTGATGAAATGGGTAGCGGTAGGGCCTGATGTTGGGCAGAACGCTGCTAGGAAGGAGTTGAATATGGTGGTCCTCTAGATGAGAAGGGGGAAATCCTACAGGTTCAACAAATACACCTGAATACTTATCCAAAATTTGTTGTAGATCTGCAGGAGTACTAGAGACCGCTGATGGTTGCATCTGAATGGAATGGAGCTAAGCGATGACACCATGTGAATTCTTCTTAAGAATATTTTCCATACGATGTCAATCTATGATGCTGAGAGACCCTGGCTGTAAGCCTTTCAAAGTGTGTTGTTGCCCATTGGCTGAAAACTGCATCCAAAGTTCACCAAAATCCCATAGAATGGGGCCAAGAGTGTGTAACCATTGGGCGCCCAAAACCACATCACATCCACCTAAGGGCAAGGAAAACATGTTAGAGCATAGGTTATAATCTCCAATAGAGAGACACACATTGGGACATTTCCCTTTGCAAGGTAAAGTGCCCCCATTGGCAATCATGACTTCAAAGCTAGAGCAAGGATGGACAAAGCAATCAGTTATGAGTGCTACCAAAATCAATGAGTATAGTAAGAGGGATCTTCTTGAAGAAACCCTGGACCCACATGGTTTGAGGGGTAGTGACTCCTACCAAGGCATGGAAAGATATCTCTAGTTGAGCTTCTGGTGAAGGAGGTTCAAGCTGTTGAGGCTCAACCTCATCATCTACTATTTTGTGAGCATCTACATATTCTTCCAGTTCAGGTGGAGAATCCACATCCAAGAGATAGAGCTTTTGCTGAACACATATATGGCCCTGGGACCATTTCTCATCACAATTATAACAAAGCCCTTTTTCTCACTGGGCCCGCATCTCTGTTTCAGACAAGTGCTTGATAGGAGTAGTTTTGGGAGCTGGTGTGACTTGAGGGTTGTGAGAACCCATATTTCTGAATGGAACAAAATTGGATCTAGAACGTTGTAGAGCACTAATCTTGTCCTCTGCTAACTTAGCCAACCCAAGGGCTTCCATCATTATAGTGGGCCGAAACATTTTTACTTCAGATCGAAGGGCATCCTTCAGACCACTGACAAAACAACTGCAAAAGAATTCATCAGACAATCCCTCTGTGTGATTAGCTATTTTTTCAAACTCTGTCTAGTATTCTCTTACAGTGCCTATTTGGCACAGTTTAGTGAGTGCTCCTATGAATTCATCAAAAGCACTAGGGCCAAAGCACTCCAAAAGGAGTGTGTACAATTCTGTCCATGTTGGGTCTACATTAGCCTTGATGTACCAACGAAACCATTGAAGAGCTTGATGTTCCAAATGAAAAGATGCAAGTGGGACTTTGTTGATATCCATAGTATTATGCAAGCTAAAATACTACTCTTCCCTGTAAATCCATCCAGTCAGATCAGCACCATCGAAGCGAGGAAAATCAAGCTTCGGTCCTCGAAAATTGCCAGAAGAGAACCCAGCGTCTCCAGAATGGTTGTGGTTCATGGCTGAATGCTGAAGAGTGAGACCGAGAAATTTGTCATCCAGATCTTAAAGTTTGGTTTTAAGGGATGCAAGTTCCTCCTCCATGATTTTTTCTCCTGTACGTGTAACAACCATATAGCAGAATTCTTTTTTTTTTTGGAAATGGGTAGAAAAAGAGAAACATAAACTTTTTCAGTTTGGGCAAACTTGGATTTGGGCAAAACTTAGATGGTAAATTGGTGTTTGACGAGTGGTTGGACACTTTCAGATGAAAATGGTAAGATAAAAATGAGGGTTTCAAGGGTGGGGAGGCGGAATGGGTTGAGCGGTCCAAGAGGGACAAGGGAGCAGAATTAGGAAATGAACCTTGTGGCCAGATTTGGTGGCGATTGGCTGAGAAGCAAAAAAGTTAGGGCAAACCCTAAAATTAGATAAATGAGGGATTTAGGGCTTTGATATGTGAAATTTGGGGTAAGGTCTTTAAGGAAGGAAGTATGTAGAATGATATTTTGGCAGTTTTGAGGAACTTTGAGAGGAAACAGAAAGAAAGCAAGGAAGCTATGGCTAAAATCACCCAGATACGTAATAACTGAAAATAAGAACTGCAATAACAAGAAATACCAAGATTGGAAATGAATCCAGATGCAAAAAAGGAACCTAAAGGCCATGATGGAAAAAAATTTTGACGAAATTTCCACCCAGTGCGCCCAAGAAAGTGCTCTGATACCAGATGAGAGGAACCTCCTACTGCAATATGATGAGCATGCACGAAATTAAAAAAATATAGAGAAACAGTAGAACTCAGAGTGAATCTATTGATCATGGGCCACTTCGAGGGGGTAACCTCCTTTGAGCAAGCTCAATACAATAAATTCGTTGGTGTCATTCAAAGGCCTCAGCACACACTTATATACTAAGTATAATCTAGAAAAGTATTACTACCTATGCATGTGGGATAATAAAATATACTCACGGGATGACTTACAAAGCATATGCGTCCAACAACACTAAACTAACAAAATCAACAGAAGGAACACACAGGTTCCTAACAAAACATATGTAACTGCTCTCAAGGAGTCATCCCATGCATAGAAAATGATCCTAGGACCTAAAACATCCAAGATATCCACTAGATTGCAAAAGTTCAAAACATTGAATAAAAAATACCTGGAGCAAATTCTGGGTGTGAGACCGATACAATAAGAAGGATAACGGAACCAACTTTCCAAGACCATGTGGAAGTCAAAAAATAGAGTCTGGAGGAGCAAGATATAGCTCCCAGAGTGCAAAAAAGATTGCTGATTTTGACTTCCAAAAAAGGCTTCAAGATGGAAAAATAAAAAAATCTAACCTCCAAAAAAGCATCTGGCTCGAAAAGAGCTTTCTGACGATATAAAGAAGTCAAAAATTGACCTTTGTTTGCTCCAGATAGAGCGAAAAAACTGTAGGCTGCTCATTATGAAAAAAAGCAAGTTGTATGACAGTTTCATGGCCATCAAATTTAACCTCACTGTCAGACCTGCGACTGGTGACATCAAAAACATGAAAACTGAGGCAACACACAAATCGAGATGACATGCAAATCAAGGCAGCACACAAATCGAGGTGACATGCAAATTGAGGCGGCATGGAAATCGAGGTGGCATAGAAATTGAGGTAGACTATTGCCTCGTAAAGTGTGCCAAGGGTCGTGCATGCAAAAAATAGTGCCCGATTTTCAACTGTGTCCAAATTGGACATGCCTTATATAAAAATTTGGTTACTTGGGCCTTCCGAACACAACCCAGATGTCGGTTTTTGCCCAAAGTGCTCCAAAAAATAAATATCCCAAAATCCATGAAAATCTGAGATAAAAACCTCTCGAAAACACAGATTTAAAGAGCAAGACCAAATCTCTCATGAAGAGAATAGGGGCATGAAAGGGAGGAGCTCTGCTACCATATTGGAATTGATGAAAAATTTATATCAACCCTACAGCTCCCAAGAATCACCTACATGCAAACACCTGCCACAGAAAGAGAGAAGCAAAAGCTATGGGGGCCAAAAACAACAGATCCGTGAAAGAGAAAACATCCTCAATTGATTCAATAAAAATAAAAGGGAATTACACAAAGGATTAAATAATTACAAAGTGATCAATCCTTATAAAGGAGATCAAAATCCTGAGATGGGTGAAGAAACCAAGGTTGGGTGAATAAACCAAGGTTGGGTGAAGAAACCAAGGTTGCATGAATAATTAATAAAAGAATCAATTATTGCATGCCTAAAGTTTAGCTTAAGTGAAATAGAGATAAAAGGGACTTAATAATTAAATCAAATGATGATTGAATTAATAAGTGAAAGGTGACTTAATAATTAAATCAATAATGATTTGATTAATAAGTGAAAATACCCTTTTAACTCAAATGCGGCACATAAACATCAATTGCGACATACAAACTACTCAAGTGTGGCACACTTATCATTTGCAGTACTAAGCCTGCAATTGCGGCATTTAAACCTCAATTGTGGCAAAACCGCATCCGATTGCGGCAAAACCGCAGCCGATTGCGGCACAACAGGCAAAAATGTAGAAAAGTAAAAAATTTAAAAGCTATAAATGAAGGCATTAATGACATGGAAAGTGATAAAACTCACTGGACATCCTGCGCCAGCTGGTCTCTGATAGGTCTGGACTCAGTCGGATATGTGTGTCACATCAGGAAGGCCCGCCATTGCAACAAAACAGGAGAAAAAAATAGAGAAAACTAAAGCAAAACTCACCAAGATATCAAGAGCTCCAAGATCGCATTGCGACAAATGAATGACCCTCTTGGCTACTTATAGGGATTTTCAAAAACCCTAATTTCACAAGGAGGACCAATTTTTCTTCTCGGTCCCCAGAAACTTCCACACTCAATATCAGGGGCAATATAAGGCATTTTTCAAATCAGTCAGCTACCCATTTCAATTAAATTAATTTAATTTCATCAATTAAAGCAATTCTAAATAAAAAAGAATTCAATCATCTCACATGTTGAAAACTTTAATTAAATAAATGAATTAAATATTCATTTATCTTCAAAGAGATAACTCCAATCAGATCACATGGGTTACTCCACCCATCTCTCTAGTCCACATGGGTAACTTCACCCACCTCTCCAGTCCACATGGGTAACTTCACCCACCTCTTTAGTTCAAAAAGGTAACTCACCATTAGCTCTTCAGTCAACCAAACTCTATCTCCTCTTTACCAAATGAAGAGGTGGAGTTTACTAATGGCTTCTCCAGTTCCTTTTGATCTCAACCGTTCATCTCCCTATCTCTGGGATTGATCTCAACTGTTCATTTCATCCTCATTTCCTATATAATAAACCCTTCATAACCATTTGAAGGATCCAAGATTTCAAGCTCTTGTGTGCCATTACTATGTCAGTTTGGTTCTATCATTCAAGTCATCTTGCAATCACACACTCATTTCAAATAGCAAATTCTCGACACTTCTCAAGTCATAGATGCTGCCCACACCAATACTGAGCATCAAGAACAATGTTTTGGAAGGAGTAGAGAGAGACAATAGAAGCTTCAAGCGCTTCGAGGTTTGCATTCATTTGTTTTCCTTTCTTCTGCTTGTACATTTTATTGGTTACATTTCAAGTTATTTGTTTTAGTAGTTCTTGTGTGCTTGATTTATATCATTTGAAAACCTTTGCTACTAACCCTCTCCTTTGAAAAGCTTGGGAACCGTGGATCACGAAAGGAGGCGTACATTTTTTTTATTTTTTAAGTCAATATTTTGAATCCCACTCATTGATCCAATATCACAAAGAGGAGACTGCAGGATTATTTATAGAAATAAATTAGAGTGATCATTCTCTTCACTCTCCTCTTATTGAAGGTGGGCCACTTAATGCAATCCAAAATGTCAATAAAATCAAATAATTCTAAAATCAATTTTATCAATAATTCTTGATAATTTATTACACCTCTTTAATGATGGGGTTATATATGAAAATATCTATGACATATAAGACATCTATGATGGGTCATAGAAGAATTACTTGACATCTTTGAATTTTCTAGCTCTTCTTGGAAATTAGAGTACTCCATTTCCATATAGGTTCATGTTTTCAAACAACTAATATTATTTTGTTGTGCATGTTGGAGAGGAAACTCTATAGATGATCAACATTATTCCCCTTGCAAACCCAAATACAACAACAATAATAGGAAATTAACCAAAAAGTACAAGAAAGAAACACTTGCTTTCCATTATCTCAATGAAATGAAATTACAATATTCAAAAATATTTCAAGATACAACCACATAGGTTTTCTGATTACAAACATCTGCAAGTCAGAACCACAATCTTAAATTTGATCCTCCCCTATAATTCCTACTTGCCTTCTTTATTTTGAATTTAAAACCTCACTAGAATATTCTAGAAATTGTGAGTTCGAATTTGGGCACCACAAGCCCAACTATCTATTTTTGCCACACCATATAATATTTTGATATTCACTTTTCATTTAGTACAACTTCTCAAGGTCATAATTTTTAATATGACTATTATATTTTCAATGATAATATATCATTGGAAAGCTCTCAATAATATGGTTGTCATTGTAGAACATTTTAGTTTTTGGCCAATTTTCAGGCCCATCTGAAGCCTTCAAGTGCCACATATTTGACACTGAATATTTTAAAAATGCAAATATTAATATCAAACAAAATGACAAATGATATTTAAGTGATTTCTTCACCACTAGTTTCATTTCACCATTATGGAGGTGTGTGTAATATTTTGAGTATATACATGCACAAGTTCCAACTTAATTAAATAGTAACCTTAATATTTTTTCCCTTTTTGAAAAAGAAACAATATTTTTCGGTGATCCAAGATAGCTTTACACCCTAGATGCTCCTACACCAATAGAGTTATTTTTAGTTATGTGTAACAAAATTTATTAGACCTTGAATCTTGCATTTGGGGAGGTAAATTATGACATTTAAGTTGGTACGGATTGCTTACAATCTAAACCAAAATATAATTCTAAATTTGAGACACAAATTTAACAAGGTTATTTGTATTGATTGGAAAATGAAGAAATATTAGCTTCTGAAAGACTGATATTGTGTAGGAAGGAGATATGGTGCTCTCCATTTCTTTCAAATCATCAAGAGATTAGAGGAGAGAGAATTAGGGTATCAAAAATAGAGGAGACTAAGGATAACTTGACCTTTTAACTATCTTTCAATAATTCATTGTGTCATGTTGAATATCAAAGGTTGTAATAAGTTTAGAAGTTTGGAAAACTATGTTTGTAAGAGGAACCTTTGTTAAAATTGTCCTAGTATTTTATGGAGTGTTTCATTTTATGTTGTGGGATTGAGTTTAGTGTTGGGATGCGTTTATATACATGCAAGAGAATAAATAAAGGGTTGATTTCTTTTAAATGGGTTTGGTCATTGTGAGATTTGTTTGGATGAACTATAGGTATGACAAACTTGTTGTAATGCTCCTAAAATTTAAATAGTGAAATCATATGGTTTACATATATGTTGGATTTTTAAATAAACAATATAATGCATGTTAATATTTTTGTATTTCTATCATATTCAATTCAAAAAATTATTGTGTCTTCAAACTTTCTTATAAATTAGATTGCATGTGGGATTATAGTCAAGGAGAAGCTTACCTTTCATTTGGTCCCCCATCCTCAATTTCATCAAATAGTATTAATATGGATTAGGCTCTTTGAGTTAAAGGAAAAGTTTACTTTAATTGGATAGGTTAGTATACAATTGTGGGTATTTGGTTATATTTGTCAAGATGTCTTTTACGAGGTAGAGATAGAGTTGAAAGAGGTTATTACAATAGGAAAATATGAAGACAATATAGAGAGAGAAAAGGCTAATACATGGCTCTTGAGGTGTTGAACATATTGCCTGTAAAGATCAAAATGCTCCTATAAAAAGGAAGAAGAGATGATACCTTGTGACGGAGAAGTTGTCAAATGACAATATAAGATATCTAAGAATGTTGATGGCAAAATCTCTAGGATAGAATTTAAATTTTCTTTGTTACCTCTAAAATATATGAGTACATGAATTAAGCATAAGTGCATGGAAGTAGGGGACAAAAAGACTCAAAACTCGTCACTTTCTTCTATTGAAATTAGCTAAATTTTAACTTGGATGAATAATTCAAGATGTGCACCCTCAAAATTTGAAGATATGACAAGAATACAAAATGTAGTACTCTAAATCTAATCTTCTAAAACACTATTTTTTTAAAGATATGAGTTGAAATGTTAAGTGTACACAAAAGTAGCCCTATATTAATAACTAAAATATAACATTAAGTGTTTTTTATGCCCCCTATTTTTATAACATAAATGCATTTTATTAAAAATATCAACTTTGGTTGTTAATTTATACCCCATTTCTATGCTTTTACGCAAAAAATTTGTTAAAAGGGCATAGGTAGAAGGGAGGATGTATATAGATAATAGGTTATAAGAAAAAATATTCTTATGATGAAGGATATAGAGATTATAGATATTAATCTTGAAGAAGAGGTAATAATGGCATATCTTGGAAAAGGTAAAAAATGTGAAAAGTAGACCAGAAGAGCTAAAGGAAGCATTTTCTTTAGAGGAGATAGAAGTGATGGTGAATGTAGTGAAGTTGAGTGCACAAAAATAAGAGGTAGGGGTTTTTTAGTCAATGTAGATGATAATGAGTGCATGGAGATAATCCCAAGTGCACGGGTGGTAGTGGAGTTGTTGTAAGATAGAATTTTAGCCGAGTAACGAAGTGGAGGGTTTGTTAAGAATATTTTTTAAGCGGTGGTTGGATGGTAGTAGACATGGACCTACAAGAGAAGTAAATGTGAATTGTGGAACTTAGTGGAGAAAGCATGATATAGCCCAATAAAAGCTACAATAAGTGAATGAAAATATTTTTTGAGGCACTCAAATTTAGTATCAGTGGATCACGTCGAGGTTTACATGCATGTCAAAAGGGTCAGTCTACTACTCAATTCTTTTTTTTTTGTAGTTTTCTCACAACTTTTTACCTAAGGTGTCTAGTGTTGAAGCATCTTATTGTTCAAAAATCAATTTCAAACAAGAATATGATATGTTAAAATTTTGGATTATTCTAGTGTGACTATCAATTTCCATATGAAAGAGATAATCCCTACATTTTAAAAATATTGAATTTCAAATAGTGGAACTTTGTGGAGGAAAGAATGATATGGCCCAACCAAACCTACAAGAGGTGAATGAAATACTTTTTGAGGCACTCAAATTTAGTACCAATGCATCACACTGAGTTTTACATGCATGTCTAAAGGGTTTTTCTACCACTTAATTCTATTTTTGGTATCATTATCACAAAGTTTTACCTATGGTGTCTATGATTGAAGCATCTTATAGTTCAAAAATAAAAAGTTGGATTATTATAGTGTATCCATTTCCATGTGAAAGAGGTAATCCCTACACTTTTAAAATATTGAAATTTATATGGTTTCCTTCTCATTTGCCATTCGTATTTGGTTAGGATCTTTAGAGATCTCATTTGACACTTGTCTATAAGATCATGACATCTTGTGGATGATGAAGAGGCGCAATGCCACATAATTTAAATTTAAATTTTAGTACTTGTTTGTAACCAAGTGAAGCTCTATTGTATTATTATGATTGAGTCAATCATATATTTCTACATTTAGTAGAGTTGCATGGTTGTATCAAATGTGTCATTTTTCTTTGTTGTAATTAAAATAATTATGAATCAAATGATTGTCCATACATGCAAAATTTCCAAACTTTCTCTCTCTACTTCTTATACTTTATAGAGAATAAAAATTACTAGTATTTTTGCCTATTCCTCTTATGTGAGAAAAGTTGCTCATTGCACATATTTTCTTTGTTTGGAAGTTTCCATGGAGTACGTGTGTGCCAAGGAGAGGATGCACAAATAATTCAAGATTGATCCATTACTTTAAATGTTAGTTGAGAATGTACATATACTTTGAAATATATGTTCTTGTTAGATTTACACACACCTTACAATGGGTGAGAAATATAATGAATAAAATTAGCATATCCATGCAATTTCCTATTTTAATTTGGTTCGACCGCTAAAGAACATATCAACAATGGATAATATTTTGTGTTAAGTTTGACACATTCCTTGTTGATCTCTATCCATCCTTATTTACACTAATTATCATATATTACTTATTTATTTCACATCATTACACTTTCATTCACACTTAATCCTACACATTTACTCCCACCTCAAAATTACTCGGTGAACTTTTCCATGTAAATGTTGGTCTAGGTCAACCCACATTTTACATTAAATGCATTAGAGACCACATTAATATATAAAACCAGCCAAAACTTTGATGGTGAGAAAGTCTATGTCGTTTACATGACTTCTCGTGGACTTGGTAAACCCAACGACTTGAAGAAATCTTCCAACCCACCCACCCGTCATACGAACTCTATAAACACGTCTCTGGGTTATGTTAAAGACCATTCTCATATCTGCTTCAGCAGAGCCTCTTCATTTAAGCAAAAAGATCTAGTTTCATTTCCATTTTTGTTCTGTAAATTCAGAATCATAAAATTTCTTGATCAACAATGATCTGAATAGCCATCCTCGGCGGAATTGGTTTGGCGTGCGGGGCTTTTGGCGTTGTTAGCTCCATTGTAAGTGCAACAGCTAATGCGTGCCAGTTTGTAGGAGTTGCTACACAGACTGCTGGAGCTGTTACAAATGTAACTGGAAGTTTGCAGTTCTCTCTTGCTAAGAAAGGTGTGAAGCTTGCTGGACGTGCTGCCACGGGTGTTGCTGAAGAGATGAAACGTAATGAAAAATATAAAAAATTATCTGTTATTGTGATTCTCTTAGCTTGAAATTATATGGAGATGGTACCTCTTAAGAATAAAACTCTCTAAAACTTATTTATAAGACACCTCTAGTCCCGTTGTAATTTGGGCTAGGGTGGGGAGTTTGTAAGACACTCATAGTCCCGTTGTAATTTGGACTAGGGGCTCAATTGTTAACTGTGATGTTTTATGTTGATTGTGTGTGTGTGTGATAATTTAGGTAGTTAAGATACGATGAGTGATGGACGTGGTCTAATTTTACTTTACATTGACTGAATAATTATCTATCAATTATTATTTCACCTTGTTAGATTGAATAAGTATCAATGTATTTATGATTAATATGGATTAATCTCTATCTAACAGCTTTTGTACAAAGAATATTTGTCCATTTCACAGATGCCAAGGAGTAAGATGATGCAGACTCTAAATTTATCTCAATAAGAAAGACTGGAATACTAAACTAATAGTAAGCTGTATAAGCCTCCATTTATCTGTTTATCGATCTTTCTTTCGGTCATGTTGTGTTGGTTTCTTGGTATGGAAATCTTTCTCTTCATTTTCTACCATTAAATGAATTGGGTATTGTATTATTTAGTGTATTTCTTGGTATGGAATTCTTTCTCATGATTTTCTGCCAATAAATGAATTGGGTATTGTATATTTTGTAAGTTTTGATATGTTTCTTCATGGCTGATTCTTTCTTGTTGAAGGGTTTCTATGAGCTTCTCTATTTATATAAGTTTCTACTTTACTTTGGTAGATTGAATATTTATGAATATAGATAGGATTAGTCTCTATCTAACAGTTTTTGTACAAAGAATATTTGTCCAGTTTACAGGTGCCAAGGCGCAAGATGATGCAGACTGTAATACTAAACTAATAGTAAGCTATATAAGCCTCAGTTTATCTGTTTACCCATCTTTGTTGCTGTCATATGTTGTTGGTTTCTTAGTATGGAGTTTTTTTCTGCCATTAATTGAGTTGGGTATTGTAGTATTTTGTGTATTTCCTGTTATGGATTTCTTTCTCTTTATTTTCTGCCAATAAATGAATTGGGTATTGTATTATTTTGTGAATTTTGGTTTGTTTCTTTGTGGCTGATTCTTTCTTGTTCTAAGGTTTCTATGAGGTACAAGAAGCTAAGATTTTGTTGAGTTACAGGTCATCTGTATGGAGTTCAAAATCCCTTATGTATGGTCCAAGGTTAATTCTGATATTGAATGAATATTTTGTACAGCTTTTATAAACCCGTAAGGACTTGAACTTAGAGTCTTCCATATATGCTATTGTCCAGTACTCTACCATTAACCTACTAGCCCCTCTTTGACCAGCCTAGGTGAGGCTTATTTCCAGCTCCTAATCTAAATCTGATACTTAATGAAGATTTTATACAGCTTATGTGGATCAACTAGGATTTTGAACCTAGGACCTTTCATCATGCTAAAGTGCTCTACCATTAAGCTACTTACTTCTCTTTGACCATTCCAGGTGTGGCTTGTTTCCAACACTCTCTCTTTAAGACACACTTCAGATTCTAGGGTTTCTACGAGGTGTTGTATTTATTAAAGATTCTAACAACAAGCTAAGATTTTGTTGAGCTACAATTCATATAGATCATCCAGTACTCAACACCCCCTCTTAAGACATATTGCGGGTGTTTGGAGCTGCTAGCCTGACTTTGATACTAAATAAAAATTTTGCACAGTTCCTATGGACTATAGCTAGGATTTGAACCTAGGACCTTCCATATGCTATTGGAGTACTCTACAACTAAGCTACTAGCCTCTCTTTGACCAGCTTCGGTATGATTTATTTCCAACACCCCCTTAAGATGCATTGTAGATCGGGGCTCCTAACCTGACTGTGACACCAAATGAAGATTTTATACAGCTCCTATGGACTGTCTAGTATTCAAACCTAAGACCTTCCATTTGCTATTAAAGCGCTCTACTACAAAACTACTAGCTCCTCTTTTGACCAACCAATCTTCCTGTCAAATATGACTTATTTCAAACAGATTTATCATCATAACATTAATATAATCAAGTTAAATGGATACACCAAAGTTCAACAGTTTGCAATAAGTGTGCATGATAGCATTGACATCAGATTTTTTTTTTTAACAAAGCTGATTACATAAAATAATAGCAGTCCAAACAGCTAATTGACATCATTTATTTTGTATGTAGGGTACTTGAGTTCCCAGAGAGGAGAACATATTTCCTCAACATGGACTGTATTTCTCCCAAATAAGTCCTACATTTTCTCCCAAAGGCGCGGCGTTTTCACCAAAAACATTTGCGTTAAAGTATTTTCTATGAAAAAGGTCAATCCTTTTACTTCGAAAGGACCTTATTTGTTGTTATTTTTTGTAAAATGTTTCAAACTTTTAAAGTTAGATTTCAAAATTTTTGTTTAATAGAATTTGCCATATTTTATATTCTTAATCTTCTAACAATTATATTTTGCTGTTAGTTTTGGACAAATTTATGATGGGGCATTGTGTATAATTTTTATAAAATGTTTTCAAGTGTCAAGAATTCTAACTATGAAGTCTTGGACAGGAAGAATGGAAACAAGGTTATTCTTATGTCTACAAAGCCTATGATGATGGCAGCGACGTGGTATAATGATTATGACCTATGATTGATGTAAATAAAACAAAGTTTCCCATTTGAATTATGTAGACTCTATAAAGTTGTGGATCATACTGCTACTATGGTATGTTGCTACCACAAGTACACCAACTTCACCTGCTATTTAAGGTCGACTAGAGGGGCCAAACTAAAGCCATCTTCATCTTCATTTTCATATGTATTGATCACATACAAATGTAATTAAAATGTACAAAATCTTTGAAATCTTAATAAAAAGCTATTCAAAGCCATGTTCAGTGACCTATTTGAACTTTTGTTCAATCCTGATTTCATCCCTTGCCAAACAGAAAACAAAGAAGTTTTTTGAAAAATTGGGGGAAAGTGTTTAACATCCTAATTGTATGGAAATTTTTATATTTTCATACATTAGACATTGATCCATTTGGTACTCACTTCATGATCCAAGATTATCATTTTTATCTTAAGGTTTAGTTTTTGTAGTCAATTAAGGAGCACATAATTGAACACTAAAGTTTTAAAACTTTTAAATTCTAATTTTATTTTACTTTTTCTTGTTCTAGTTACTGTGAGTCAATCTTGTATTAGTTTATGTAATTTATTGTTGTGTTATTGTATTTAAGGACATTCAATGTATCATTACATATCAAAAATGTATGCACCACATAAATATTTGTGCAAGTTGTCTTCAAATATTTTCTCAAAGTTGTAATGTCGATCTATCTATGAGCTTGACTCTATCAATCCAATAGATTATGCAACAATGTTCACAAACACCACAATCAATACGAGATAATTATTGTATATTAGAGATCATGATACATCATGGATTGAACTCTTCTTCACAAACACCACAATCATTACAAGATAATTATTGTAAATTAGAGATCATGATACATCATGGATTGAACTCTTCTTTTCAACAGTAAATTTAATCTTCAACATTATGAGTCAAACTCACAATACTTGACTTTGAACCACAAAGTTTTTCAAGTTTGCAAAAAGTATGAGAGGATCATAATTCTAAGGATGATCTAAGGCTTAAAACCAAGGCAAATCTACTATGTGAAATAGTGGTTGCATTCCTCCATTATTTTCTATAGATATAAGTACCCTAATATATGGCATTCAATTTTTTAATATTGATTTGTATTTATTGATCTAAGTCTAAACTAATCTAGGTTAATTATATTTTATAGGCTTTATTAGATTAATTAGCATAGACGAAACTAGAAGGTACTTTATATGATTACAAAAGAAATGAAGATAATATTCTACACATAATATGGCTCATAAAATCTAAGACCCTTTTCGTCATGTACTATATTGGTGACTTGCACTATGTGCAACATATACTATGAAAATAATTAAACTAATCTAGGTTAATTATTTTATAGGCTTTATTAGATTAATTAGCATAGACTAAACTAAGGTACTTTATATGATTACAAAAGCAATAAAGATAATATTCTACACATAATATGGCTCATAAACTTTAAGACCCTTCCCTTCATGTACTATATTGGTGACTTGCACTATGTTGCCTTCAGCTAATTATATGCTAAAGTTTCTCTGGTCTATCAGTGCTCCTAATCTAATATGGGGTCTTTAGAAGGAACACAATACTAGGATCTTAGGGAGAAAGCTTCACCCCCCAAAGAGGTTGCTGAGAAAGTTTTCAAGGATATTAGAGAGAATATTTCTCTTCTTCACAAATATTTACAAAATAAACCAAGTACCCAATGAAAGGGTGAAGATATCTGAATATTGAAAGAGTGGAATCTTAATATAGATATCTCAAAGTCTTTGGGAAAATTAAAGTAGATTAGAGAAGATATGGTCTGACTTTTCCCTCCCAGGGGCTGGGTTAAAATTAACTTTGATGGGGTAGCTAAGGGGAACCCTAGGCCGGCTCGGTGTGGGGGAGTGGTAAGAGACGAGAATGGAATTTTTATTTCTGCGGTAGTGCTTCCCTTGGGAGTTCAGTCTAACCACCTTGCAGAGGCCATGGGCGCATTTCAAACTTTAATATTGCTAGACGCCTAAATTATAGAAAAGTGTAGATCAAGGGAGACTCCAACAATATAATAAAGTGTTTGAAAGGAGAGTACAAGGCATCATGGACTATTGATCATATAATTAATGACTCAATATCTATTATACAAACCTTTAAAATTTGTCACATTGCTCACTCATATTTTGAGAGCAATAGAGTGGCTGATGGCCCTCACCAACCTTCGGGTCCAACTTAAGGCAATAAAAACTTGAGAAGGGGAGTATAATTTGAATGATGACATCATATCTCTTATTAGATATGATGAGATTAACGATAAATTTGGAAAAATCTTGATTAATGATGGAGAGGACACATGGTAGTTTTGATGTCAATGTTGGAGGTGGCGTTTGTCCTACTAGATAGAAGACAATTATTTCTAATAATACCTCACACACTTTGTGGGGGATCTGTGGAGTTATAGGCTTTGTTTATATTTTGTTAAATGTAACTCAGAATTTGAATTGGCTTGCGCTCGGCTCTGCTATTCCAAAGATGGATGGAGACCTAAAGAGAGTTGAACTAGCTACTTCTAAGGACTGGACGAACAATGACACAATCTGGTATAGGATGAAGAAAGGTGGAGTGACCTCCTACGTTGAGAAGCTCCATTGCTACGATCAGAAGGTCACCAGGATCTTCGTTCAGGCGTGGAAGAATGGCATGCTAAATCTGTTTGGCATGGAGGTTTTGATTGACGAGAAACCCATTACTGAGGCAACTAGCCTTTCCACGAAGGGTATTAAATTTTTCAAAGATAGTAAGGTCTTTGATAATGTTGTGGAAAGGTTCCCCAAAGTTGAGGAGGAGAAGGAAAAGCTAGTGAAAGGTAATAACTCTTACTACGAACCTGAGTAAATTAAACTTATATGGAGAGAAGTTTTGAATCCTATCATGGAGTATTTTACCCTAGTTGGGAGATACATTAGGGCTTATGGATATCATTTCATGATGCTAAATAACTTCAGGCATAGGGCATTGATTTCCTTTCCTTACTTTTTACTCTCTACTCTTAGTTCCAGCATTAAAAATCACAAGAAAAAACTCTAATAAGTTGGTTCTTCACCAAGGCCTTATGTTTCTAAATTTTTAGTACTTTTTTGATAGAACTCTTGTTACCCCCCCTAAATTTATTGTGATTGTTGAAGGTGAAGTGGAGGTTGACTCTGTTTGGGTTGAGGAGGGCTGGAAAATTGAAGATGATGATGAGGAAACCCCTCCCCCTCCTACTAAAAAACCCAGAATCTCACCCAAGAAAAATTTGGCTAGTTCTTCTAAAGCCTAGCAATTTGTGGAGGAAGAAGGGAAGAAAACCGAAGAGGATGAGGAAGAGGATGTTGCCCCTCTACCCATGGACAAAAAGCAAAATAATGTGTCAAAAATGGTGGTTGTGGGAGCCAGTAAAGGAAAATCTAAAGATGTTGGTATGGCCACTCCTTCCTCTGTGAAGTGTAGAAGGGATAAAATGCTAAGATAGATAAAGAGTCCCCTATTTCTGATGTTGGTAAAGCTGGTAAAGATGAAGGTGGCAAGAGTAAGGTTCTGATCTTAGCGGATTATGAGAGCTCCATTGACTAGGATGTCCCAATTTTTCCTTCTTTCTCTTAGGAGTCTATGTCCATACCCCACAATGAGTGCACTACTCGGGCCTCTTCTATGGAGCTATGTTTTGAAGACTTTGATGACAAAAAGTAACCTACCCTTCATTTTTTGCAGACTCCTAAATATAGTTCCTAGTATTCCTTTAGGTTGGTGAGATGGGCTTTCCATGAGATAAAGAGCCTTAATTTGAAGTATCGTTCCTTGTCTGAAAAGTTTGAGTAAATGCAGTTAAACCATGGTAACAAAGGTTCCCATTCCAGTGTTGTGTCTCTTCCTAATATCTCATCTTATGCCCTTTGCTCTTTTGATGAGAAGAAGCTAATGATGAACTATGTGGAAGTGAATGGGAAGACCATGGAAATGTTTGAGGAAAAGCTGGAGGAAATGAAAAAGAGATTGACAAATTGACGTCACTGTCAGGATGATAATAGACCAAAGCCGCAAGATTTTTAAGTCTCTCATGGAGAATATGAAAGCCCTCGTGGCTAGCTTGAAAATGTCTCATCAAGGAAGGGAAATTGTTGACCTTAAGAAGTGGAAAGAGGAGATTGTTGGAGATATTGTGGGTCCAAGTAAAAGAACCAGAGCCAGCATGAAGAAGACGGCCACTCTAGTGCCACAGGACATCATGGAGATGAATAATGTCACTCAAAGAATGAGACAACTTGAAGAGGAGGTCGGTATGACCTTAAAAAATCTAGGTTGAGTCTATATTTTCTCTTTTTGTTGTAAATTGTGTTTTGTTGGCTTTTTTCTAGGGACACACTGGTTCTATTGCTTTTAGTCTTTTGTGTGTCTATTTTTTTTATCTGTCTATTTCATGCTAGGGGTCTTCATTGAAAATATTTTGTAATTGTTCTGTAAAGGGTTTTGGGTCCCTTCAAAACCTATTTTGCATTAATAAAAAAATATACTTTGGAGTGTCATACTATTCAAATATATTCTGCTATTACAATTAACATAGATATCTTTTTTAATGTCCCCAAATAGTACTTTGCTTAATTTAATCTAAAATTCCAAACTAGGGTTTGGATTGTGCTTGGAAATGGTGATTTGTAATATTCCCTACTAGGCGGTTTCCAATTCCCAAAGATTAACATACATCACTATGCATTTAAATTGGATTAAATTAAGAATAATCACTAATTCATAATACATACATAAGCCTTAATTCCTTAATTTTCTCCTAATCAATAACCTTAAGAAGGATGGGAATTTACTTGTACTTAGGGAACTCAAACACCAATCTACAAGTAGGATTACTCAAGGCTTTGGGAATGCATGTTCATACCCATCTCGGGACTTCCCCTCAAGGCATTGGAAATGCATGTCCTTACCCATTTTCTGCCTACATTATGAGGTTTTACTATATCTCTCCCTAACAAAACTAACCTATCTTCTTAACGGTATTAGCGAATGATTAAGGAATAGCTTGTGAATATATTGTTAACTTATGTATTATGAATATATACACACATGTATAAAATATAACATAACTGATACATAACTCTGATTTCATTATTATTAACATATATATATAATGGTTCTTTATCCCTAGTAGGATTCAAACATATCATTTGAATATTCAACTCAAATATGTTACAACATAATTTTCTATTATGTTGTCACTAATGCTTGCCAGTAATGTAAATGATACATGTATTCCTTTTTTATCTCTTCCCTTGAAGAGTACCAATTATAAATAATAATCCTTATCCTTTTTTGAATATTGATGGTATGTGTGCCATTTTATATACTCCCCTTGATCATCCCAATCGATGAATTTTTGCATTGAGAGGAATCGATATTCTTCTTGTATCTTGTTGACCAAAAGGACGGGTTGTATTCGAGAGACGTATTTTTAGGATGCGGATAAGCTCCCTACAAAATGCATCATTGACCAAATTTCAAATTTATTTGAAAACACAACGGATTTTCTCCAAATTTTCAGCATTTGTTCTTCATGATCTACATACTTTGTGGTCGAAAACCACAAAAAATATGCAAAAAATTTAGTATGTTTTTACGAATTTGAGAAAAAAAAATGTTTGACTTTTTTTTGTCTTTAGTGCATTCTGTCTGGAACTTAGCCAGCGCCAAATTTTTATACCTCTACATAACTTATCTTAATTTCTACCTTAATCACACAACTCCCTACGATAGTTATGATTACTCGCCATGTTATTACTAATCATATATTTTCCCAAACGACATGACTAACTATCCATTTCATGTTACATATCGCTGCTTAATTGATAGTTATTATAGTTATTGATATTACATATCGCTGCTTAATTGTATCTCTTATCAATTTCTTTTCACTACCATTCCATATTAATTTTGTATTCATTGTCTTTGATGGCTATAGAATTCGCTAACCTTTAAATGTCCATATCGACATTAATAGCATGGTGCCTTTGTTTAGTCATTATTAACTCCTTTATCACATCTGTTGTATTTTTTGATCGTTTAAACTAATTATCATTGTTGATAATTTCTGTTCTAACTTATATCCCTTATAATGGTCTCAACATCTTGCATATGTCGATTATACCCTTGTGATCATAATCGATACTCTATATCTCCCAATAATTAGTAGTTGATGCTTATAATAAGTGATCGATGCTTTATCTCCTTCCACTCTCATTGACTACTATTAATCAATGATTATTAGATTTATTTATATATCCCATGGTATATCTCATATGATTTAATTGTAATCATAATTACTTATGTCTTCTCTACATAAGATAGATTATCTTAATCGAGTTCTTTCATTCTTGAACCATCTATAATGAGTGTACACACAAAAGTAGTGCACTTCTATGAATCCTTACATGCAAGGAAACTCAAGAATGAGCTCTCACAAATCGATCCATAGCTCTCTATGCATGGAGTTGCAAGATTTGTAAAATTGCTCTCAGC
>MU227043.1:307792-335065 GCA_018584345.1 Thuja plicata
AATTCAATCTTGTACTTTCAAAGCTTTCTAGATTCATTTGCAAGTTCAATTCTAGCTTAAAAGCATTTCTTTTATATCTTAATCATGTCTCAATTCATAGAATAGCAGCACTTTTTCTCATATAGATGCATATTTTCTCACAATTGATGGCTATTTCTCACACACTCACACTATGAAATCCTCCGTATTAGAGATGTTCAGGTTGTTGGCTCTTGTTCTGAGGGTACACTATAGAAATCACTCCTAATTAGGAGGCAACAGGTCGTCTCAATCACTTTGTAGAGAAAACAATTCATGTTTGTCTTTGCAAATCCATTGATTGAATAAGGACTATGTTGGGTTTTTTGTTGAATTGAGAGGTCCATATTCGACATAAGACATGTTGTAGTCAGGCATATATGAAAAAAGTTTGTAATCTCTATGTTGCAGACCAATGTAATGTAAAAGGATGATTTTGTGATAATGCAAAGATTTGTTACGGCATATTGATTATCTATTCTTGTTTTTGAGTTGGTTGTTTCCATTATGTTGGCTCTTGTTGCATGGTTTGGACCATCTCCATTGGGGAAACTCTTTCCATGAATGTGTCAAGTGGTATAAGAGCTAGGTTGTGTAAGGTGAAGCAGTGGAAGAATTTGGTTGTTGATTTGAAGAAGTCTTGAAGGAGAGGTAGATTAGATAGAAAAAAACCAATAGCAAGTTATTTACTACTTGATGTTTATGTGAGGCATAATAGAGGAAATTTAGAGCAGAGTAACCAGATGGATTTGATAGAAGAAAGAGTAGAGCTACAAAGAAAGGAAGTTGCAGATAAAGAAGATATGTGGATTAAGAATGAGCATTGGATTTATGTTCTAAATCTTGTAATATGTTCATAAGTTCTCTTATGGAACATCTTATTCTCACTAGGGGAGTTTGATGCAGGAGCATCCTTGGGTTGTTGGAAATATTGCATCACACAAAAATATTTCCTTTCAGTTTTGTTCATGTTTTCTAGTGTCTGAATTTTTAGTGGTGTTCCTTTGTTTTGGATAATTTGTTGTTGCAAACCTTAGGGGTAGTTTTGGACATCATTTTGTACTTATCTCTAGATTTTTAACTCATTTGGATACCTTATTATGGATATATTAAATATTTGTGATCAATTCTGTGAGTTCTTATCAATTCTGTGAGTTCTTCAAGTTCTAACAGTCAGATGGAGTTTTCCAATCTTGTGAATAAATTTCCCGATCGATGAATCTTGGTGGCTCATATTATGATGTTCCCAGATCCTTGGAAAATGTCTCTCTTGGATCACATTCCATTTATACATCTTGGCATTAAGATCTTATGATTTCGGCCCTAACCTATATTTGCACATGTTATGTTTTATTTTTCTTGGAAAATGTAATTGATTTGGTCGACATATGTGTTGTGAAGGATCTATGTATTGAGGCTTTTTATGTCTATTGGGGGGGGGGGGCAGTGGTCACTTAGATTAGGATAGCCTTTGGAAGGTTAGTGTTAGTGTTTAGCTTGAGATTTCTATTGTAGTTAGGCATGTATGCTGAAAGTTTTTAATTTGCATGTTGCAAACAAATGTAATGTAAAAGGATGATTCTATAATAATGTGAAGATATTTTATGGCATGTTGAATATCTATTCTTTTTCTGAGTTTTTTTTTCCACTATGTTGGCTCTTTCTACATGGTTTGGACCATCTCCATTAGGGAAACTTATATCATGACTGTGTCACTAATGAAGTAGGGTTTCCTAATAGAATACATATTTCACCCATCTTTAGTAATTTAAAATTTTAATGGAGTATCACAAAAGGTTGTGTTAAATAATAATTAGTGGAAGCATAGCTGAACAACCTGACACCTACTCCAGAGAAGCAAAACTGAAGAAATGTAAGACAACCCAGTGCGTAGAAGTACTATAAATAGGCAATACAATGAGTACTTGGTTAAGTAGAAAGTAAGATCCATTGAAGATTCTTCATGGTTGTCAAAGACTGGGGTAGATTAAATTGGTTTTCTCAAACATCTAAAATAAAACAAGGTCACTTTCAAGTACCCTAGGTGTCTAATGCAAGAGCATCCATGGGTTTAGAAACATACTACACCACTCAAAAATATATTTGATTTAACCTTTACCTAAGGTTATAATCATATAAATATGTGCTTGCAAGATACTATTGGATTCCATGTACCTTGGAATGTGTCCAAACGGACATAAGAAGCTGAAATAATTCAAAATTTATCACCTATGTATAAAAGAAAATGTATTTTTCACATGTATTTTTGTATTTTTCAAGGGAAAAAATTTAAAAAACCTCTTCTAAATGACCACATATTAGAGGTGATGGTTTATTTAAAGAGAGAAGTCAAAATACACCCTTCTACGCACCCATGTTGGGGATTTAAAAGGCCACTTCTTTAGCTATGCGGTGTAATATATAAAGGATGTGTGCCCATCTTCTAGAGTTTGTGTGGGATTCCATGAGTCTCAATGAGCACTATAAATAGAGGCTTGGGAAGGGGGTTGAGACATAAAAAAATGATGGAACAATGAGTTTTAAATTTCATTTCTTAAGTAGCAAAGTGATGTAGAGAGCACAACCAAAAGCATGATCTATGGGCCCTTTTTTGTTTAGGACTCAAATAAATCAATCCTTCAATCCCACCTTATCCAACTAATTATTATTGAATTATTATACCCTTCCTAGGGTCTATTATACCCCAAAAAACCTTCTTGACTTCTTAGGGTTATGATTAATTAGGATAGTTTTTGGGGTTTAGGGACACTTTCCCACATCTTGGTCAAATTAGGGAAATCCACACTACACCTCTCACACTATCCACCTGAGGATTTAAACATAAAATTTAGGGAATATTCAATGATAATCCACCACTGGTTGCATTCCAAGACACCCACAACACACTTATCCCTTATTGGGCTAGTAGACTCTAGTAGGTCTCACTGAGAGGTTTTTAGACAACAACTTTTTATTTACCTTAATGACTTGGAAAAAAAATTATATATTATAGTACCCTTTAGGGACTTATGTAATAATCCAAGGTTATAGGACCCAAATCCACTCTAGTACCCCTTAACCCTTACTATGTTCACAGACCTAATAGGCCTAGCTAGGCTTGGTTAACAAAGTAAGTATATAGGAATGGGTACACAAAATTTATCCAACACCTTAGATTTTTTCTTCAACGTACCCAAACATTTCACAAATATACCATCTACCAATTCATACTGCTCTTTTTCTTGACTATCGATGCACATTCATCATTCTTAGGCCAAATACACAGGCTTAATTAGCGTAGGGCTTTGATGGATAAAAAAAAAGACCGAAACTTCCCATCCTGAGCCTTTGGAATCACTAAAATTACATCCCTAACTTTTATTTTACAATTGGCCAAGGAATTCCAATAGTAAAATGTCATGTTAGGGCTCCATCTTTAAAGCACACTACGAATTGGAGGGTTTCCTGAATAGTCTGGACCAATCCAATTAGAACTTCCTCCTATGATCACAAAATGAATTTAAATAAAATGCATGTGAAGGATAAAACATCCTACTTCATTCCCATTCAATATATTCTGACACCACAATCCGTACATGATCGTACAAGCACAAAAAATAGAGATATACTCAGGAAATTCAATGATGTTTCATTCAAATCCACCAAGAATTATACAATTTCATAAATATCCTCTTGGAAAGGCTTATACCAACTAAAATAGACAATTTACAATGATCATAACCACATTTTGAATGGTTATGACCATTGGGACAAAATTTGCAACTTCTCAAGCAACTTTTCAAAAAATTGAAAAATTGCAACTTTTGCACTTTTTGCATTTGTTGACAACAACATTTCAATTCTTGCACATTGCATCCGACCAACCTATAATGGATCCAAATATGATATAGAACCATTTCTATGTTTATTATTAGGGAAAATACCATAAATTCCTATTACACCTTATTAGACTTAACACTAGGGTCCTATTGGTCTAAGGAGACCCAAGGTTTATAAAACACCTTTGGGGCCCTTAGCCTTACAAAATGGACCAAAGAACATCATTAGTTTGATCTTGAGGATCCAAACCTTTTTACATCAATTGAAACATTGGATTGTATGATGTGGTTCTCTACACCATACTCCTCAGGTTAAAAATAACTCAAGTCTCTTGACTTGGAATCTTTGCAAGGGATGATCCAATTTTAGTAATAGCCTCCTTTGTCATCCATGTGGCATCTTTGGAAGGTGTTTTCTTCCACTTAACCAAGAATTAAAAATAGGTTCTCCTCCTTGTCTTCTGACTAAACCTCTTTTCCAAAACACACTCTATCTTAGGCTATGATGGCTTTTGAAGGTTTTCTTCCAAGCCTATTGGATTTGTACCTTAGTCACCTACATCACAAACATCACTAATAGAACCCTTATATGCAAAAATGTCAGATACATTAAATATCAGAGACAAACCAAAATCAAAGGGTAAATCTATTTGGTATGCATTGTTTCTAAATCTTTTGAGGATATTGAAAGGACCTATCTTCTTCATCATCAATTTGGTGTACTTTAACTTAGGTAAACTCTCCTTTTTAAGATGAATCATCACCATATCTCCCACCTGATATTACAAATATCTTCTTCTCTTATCAACATTCTATTTATACTGATCAGTCACATGTTTCAACTTGTCTTGCACCTGTTGATGAATTTATTTCATTACCTCTACAAATTCCATTTGTTGGGAACTTCTTTTATCCATGTCGTTGACATCCCTTAGCTCCAAGACACCCCTTGTGTGTGAGCCATGAATAATCTGAAATGGAACGAGACTAGTACTCCTTTTTACTTAATCATTATATGAAAATTATGCATGTGGAAATATAGCATACCAATTAGTGCCATGTTCCTTTTTAAGACACCTTAATAGGTTACCAAGAGACTTATTTATCACATCTGTTTGACCATCTAACTAAGGGTGATAAGAAGATGAAAAACATAGGTTTGTTCCCAATCTCTTCCAAAGAGTCCTCCAAAAATGTCCTATGAACTTATAATCCCTATCAGAAATAATATAAAATGGAAAACCATGGAGTCTAACAACCTCCTTAAAGAATATCCATGCAATATGAGATGCATCATGGGTTGTTTTGCAAGGTAAGAAATGAGCGATTTTGGAAAATCTGTCCACAACTACATACACACTGTCATAACCAGATTTAGTTTTAGGGAGTCCTAATACAAAATCCATGCTTATAGAATCCCAAGGATTGTCAGGGATTGGAAGAGGTGTGTATAAACCTACATTTTAAGTGTGTCCTTTGGATTTTTGACAAACCAAACACCCACCCATGTACTTTCTTACCTCTATCTTCATCTTTGGCCAGAAGTAAAATCTGCTCACATGTTCAAGGGTTTTAACAAATCCAAAGTGTCTTGCCAAAATACCACAATGCTTTTCCTTGACTATATTTTCTCTCATAAACCCCTTGGGTACACAAATTTGACTACCTTTAAACATTAATCCTTCTTGCAAGATAAAATCTAAAAATTTAGTATGATACCTATCACTCATATCCATACAAACTTGATAATCCTTATTGAAATCTTCATCAATTGGGTACATGTCCTTCATGGAGTAGATCCCTACACTTTCCAACTACACCTCCTTCACTGTTAGATTTATCCTACTAAGGGAATCAGCTACTTTGTTGGCTATCCCTTTCTTGTGCATGATGGTGAAGGTGTAGGATTGCAAAAACTCCATCCACTTCATATGCCTGTCGTTTAATTTTTCATGTCTATTCAAGAAACTGAGAGCATGGTTGTCAGTAAACATAAAAATTCCTTAGGTAATAAATAGGGCCTCCATTTCCTAAGTGACTCCACCATAACATAGATCTCTAGATCATAGGTTGAGTATTTTTCTTTACTTCATTTATTTTTTCATAAAGAAGGCAGTGTGCCTTCCTTCTTGACTTAAAACCCCACCAATAGCCTTGTTACTAGCATCACATTCAACTATGAAGACCTTATGAAAATATGGTAAAACCAATATGGGTTTATCTACCACTCTCCTTTTAAAATACTCAAATGTTTTGTCTGCATCCCCGATCAACACAAAAATTACATTTCCTACCCCCTTTTATAATATCTATCATGGGAGCATACACACCACTGAAATTTATAATACATTTTCTATAAAAAAATGAAAGTCCATGAAATTTTTTTACCTTTGATGCAAATCTTGGGGTTGGCCAATTTAGTATTGCTTCTACCTTAGTGTAATCCATCTTAATATTTTCCTATGATATCACAAAGCCAAGAAACATAAGCTCCTCCTGCAAGAACACACATTTCTCCAAATTTATCTTAAATTGCTCTTCATGAAGCCTCTTCAAAACCAAATCCAAATGTCTGAGGTGTTCATCCATGTCCTTACTAAAAATCAGTATATTTTCTAGGTATACCACAAGAAACTTGTTAATATAAGGCTTCAAGACTTCATTCATAAGCCTCATAAAAGTGCTAGGGTCATTAGAGATCTTAAAAATAATTACTAGTCACTCAAAAAGACCCTTTTTTGTCTTAAAGGGTTTTTACCACTCATCTCCCTCTCTTATCGTTATCTGGTGGTAGCCACTCTTTAGATCCACCTTTGAGTAGTACTTTCACCCTCCTAGAAAATCCAATTGGTCTTTTATTCTAGGCATAGGAAACCTATACCTTATAGTGATTTTTTTTATAGCCCTAGAGTTTGTACAAAGTCTCCATGTCCCTTCTTTCTTGGGAGCCAACACTGCAGGGACTGCACATGGGCTTATTCTCTTCCTTATGAGCCCTTTAGTCATTAATTCTTCAATCTGTCTTGAAATCTCCTTGTTCTGCTATGGAGTCATTTTATAGGTTGCTTTGTTTGGAAAGGGGAGTGCAATAACTTCCTCACAAATAGTGTCTGGAGTGCAAAAGGTGCCATCAAGTGGTCTCCATACACTATTTGTGAGGAAGTTATTGAACTCCCCTTCCCTCGATGGCTTTTGATTAAAGATGTTCTTGTTGTTTTATGAGATTTTGTTCCTAAAATGGTTGAGCCCTTTGAAAATATTATAAGAATCAATGGAAATAGGGCCACCCTTTCTCACATGGATGCAAGGGTTGTGGTATCCCTCATCCTTGGTATTAACATTATATAAATTTTGATAATTTGGTTGGATGATGGTATCCATTACTATCACTTAAACATTTTGCGTGGAATAAATGCATGCTATCATTATAGAAAATAATGTCATGTCCATCAAAAATACCCTATTATTAAGTAGAGAACTAAAATACCCTTGTTGGCTAAGAAATATAAGAATCTAAACAAGACACTTTTAGTTGGGACCTTTCACACTCAATTTGAAGATATTGGTTCTCATGATACCTTGGTTGTTGGGGAGCCTAATGATATTGGAAACCCTATTGATTATCATAGTAATTAGACCTCCTCTAATTGGTTGTTTTCACCCCATCCAACATGGGTGTGCAAGTTGAACCACTTGACCATGTTTCTTTTAAGGGCTCTCTTTCACAAGATCAAATCTTTGTCCCTAATGATAAAAAATCCTTCCAAGGAGTATACAGACCCTCTCAAACATGGTTCTCTTAATGCCCAATAGTTGGTTAGGGGGAATATTAGAGAGAATATTTCAAAAAGGAGAGATACAAAGGGTTATAACTTTGATGTTTTTCTAAAATATTATGATTTTGGTCTCAAAAATTTTGGTGACAATTACTAAGGGAATACTTCTACTGAGTTCGCTTCTCTTGATGCTACCCTAATGGGTTGTACGGTGAAACCCCTTGTCTCTAGTATTGAAAATGGAAATTTTTTTAGTGCTCTGGACATGAATGAGGACCTATATTTACCTAAATGTGTATATGTATCCCCCCCCCAACTACTCCTGATGTGCCCAAATATTTTGACCTTAATCCTCCTCTTTTTGTCATGAACAGTAAAGGAAACCATGTAATGAAAATCATAACTAATATAAGACAATGATATGTATACAGAGTGAAGAATTAACATTCAATCTATGAGTAGATGATGTTTTACAAAGAAAAAAAGCACAGTGAAAAAATACTACGAAGATAATATGAGCACAAAAAAGGATCACAAATATAGTGAAGATATTCCAAAAAATGACATAGTGTCATGGTTT
The DNA here is from genome assembly GCA_018584345.1 of Thuja plicata. Classification (NCBI taxonomy): domain Eukaryota; kingdom Viridiplantae; phylum Streptophyta; class Pinopsida; order Cupressales; family Cupressaceae; genus Thuja; species Thuja plicata. The sequence continues at coordinate 316,006 of MU227043.1, forward strand.
GAAGAGCATAAGTCATTGATGAGCTTAATCAATGGCTCTTTTAATTATGTTACTTTTTCATATTTGTTTTGTCTTGTTCCTAGGGTGTTTTTTAGTTTTCTTGTAAACCTTACATAGTTTCTTTTTAAGTCACTTTATTTGGTTTGGTCACAAAGACTTTAAGTTCTACTTTTAGGTCCCTATTGAGGGTTGCAAATAATCTTTTTATGATAATATGGAATATCTATATGTTAATTATATTTATGGATTGATGGATATTTAATCTTGTGATGAATGGATACACATTTTGTATTGCATATGTTTGTGCTTGTTAACATTTGTGATGTAGAAATATTAAACGAAGCAGTAATCAGTAAATGGCGCTTAATCAGGATGCATTGTTGAAGACTAAGTACCTACTTCTCAGCAAGCATTGATAGTTGAATAAGTCTTCTAATGAGCTGGATAAAGCTCATGCTAAGATATTTTTTTGGTTAATTTTGTTAAGGAATCAATCTAGGAAGTAGTGGAGGCTAGATCTACTCCTCATGTTGTTGAACAAGTCTTATGTTCTTCACGTAGTGGATAATTTCCCCCTTCTTTCTAGCTATGTAATAATTTTGATCCTCCTATTATCTTGGCATTGATCTGTTAACTAGTTATTAAGCATTTTTTTATAAATAAGAAGCTAGACCTCTTTGGAGACTAGTTAGTTTAGTGAAGTAGATTGACGATTGATGTAATGACATATTTGTTTCAATAGAGTTTAGTGTTTCTAGCAATGACTTGTAATTAGTACATTTTGCAAATATAAATAAAGAAGATATGTTTTGAGTTTACAACTATGTAATTGAATTCTGAGTACTCACTCAAGGGGGGCCACTTGGTGAGTAACTCTCTTTAAGTTTCAGCAAGTTGTTTCTTTCATTTCATTTCCATGTTTGGGAGTTTGATTGTTCATGCAGTCATTGGAAGATCCTTCCTATCATGACTATTCCTAAAGCCAAAGGAAGATAGGGTAGTTCATGCCTGCACATCTTTAACTCTATTTTAGTGGTTTGGATTATCTTAGTTTAGTATTTGAATTCCCTTCAACAGTTAACGTTGAGTTAAATAGTTGTATTTATCTTTCCAGCATTTACCTTTCAAGAATTGTTTTTCTTGAAAGTTATAGGTTAGCATGGATTTGGTAGGAACTTAGTGCATATACTTTGCAGACCCATTTAAATTAAATGCACCTTGGTTTGATAGATGAATGAGCTTTCACAATGAAAATGATAGTTACCTAGTTGGATGTCCAAACCCTAAGTTGAGTTGTGTAACCTGGTTATTGAACCATTTTTGGAATTCAAGCATTTTTGCCTGAGATAGTGGCCCCAGAACCATAACAGATCCATTTTTATTTGTAAAACCCTCAAGATGCCTACAGAGTTGACAGTGAAATACAAAGATATGCAGACTGATAAGCATTTTCAAGGAGCAGAGTAGGGATTTTTATAAGAATAATGATTGAAAATAGGATTTTCCTTCATGTGTGAGGGACAAATACCTTCATTGACCATTATAAGATGTATTTATATGTTCTTAAAATGATCATTTTACTGTTTGTAAATATTTCTTTTCATTTTTAGAATTCTTCTACATTGTTTTATAAAGATTAATACATAATAGTGGAAAGAATATATTTCTATATAATGCACAAGAATAGTAATACATTATACCAAAGAGAATTGATATTCAAATACATCGAGAAACAGTAATCTCCAAAAGGAAAAGAAGTCTAAGAAAGTTTAATACCATAATTCAGTCTAGATACAAGATAGAAGCCACAACCTGCAAAGAAATATTAAAAGAAACCCTCAAGGTACCTATTAATGAAGCCATGACCTACACAGGAAACTCTAGAAACTCCTTTGGAGATCCTTTGAAATCCAGATACAACTATGGTGGCACCCTTGCAGCAGAGTGGAATGTAAAGAATGAATGAAGAATCAAAATGATGGCCATGTGTTTTTATTAGGGTTTTATTTTTCCCTAAAGTGACTGCCTTTCCTTGGGCATTTTTTGTGCCTTATATTTAAATATTTGCTTCAAACTAATACCCCATTCATTAAGTGTTATATATTTTTGCTTTTTTTTTTTGCATCAAGTTTGAAAATGTAAAATTTTTGCTAAGTGATGTTGTGTAAATCACTTAGTAAATATTATTTATAGTGCAAAAATAAAATATTTTGTCTTTTTTTTAATGAGTGAGAGAATATATGGTTAAAAATTTATGAGAATGGCAAGCACATAGGTGATGTTGGAGAAGTTGAAAAATATATGGAGGAAAATAGGGGTTGTCTTGAGTCAATTTAGTGAGATTCGGAGTGTTTTTGGGTGTTTTTATGGTAGAAGAGGTCAAACCTTGACTTTTTCTTCATTCATGAGCCTTTGTGGAGTTGTTTAGAGGGCTGAAAAATAGTTTTTGATTATGCTCGACCAAGAAGTTGAAGGCTCCTATCTTTGTGCAACTACTTGGGAAAAGCATAAGTAAATTTTTTTTTTTTTTTAAAGTTAGTTCTTGATTCATTCTCATGTGGTATTGTAACCTTTTTGAGGTTCTTTTATAAGAGAATAGCATTTTGTAACTCATTTAAAAACTTGTATAGAGTTGTGTAAAAAATATTTTCTCAATAAAGTTTAGTGATTTTACCTTCTTAGATCCTTTGTTATTATGTGCAAAGAAAAGATGGATAAATGCTTCTATTAAAATATACATGTTTCCTTTATCATTTATCTCTTTCAACATGTTTAGATAGGATAAATTGTACTTTTTAACTTATATGATTGTGTGAGTGATGCAAATAACAACTAGTTATAGAAGCTCTATTTTCCTTCATGAGTTGTGAGTATTTTTACATTCTTTATGAAACTCTTATGTATAGGTATGAACAAATTTTGAGTTGTGTTATGTTGCAGCTGGGTTTTTTAGTACATGTCTCCTAGAAATAATAGTATTAGTCTTGAGAAATATTTTTGGTGCATAACCTTTAGGAAGTAGTTTTCATTTTTCATGTTTCCTTCTTCCCCTTTCCTCTGCAAAAGCATTAGTTTAGGTAGCTTAGGTGAGTAACAAGGGATCCAACCCTCTCTGGATATTCATTCTCACTACATGTTACCCATAGCCTAACAATGTCCCCATGTGTTAATAGATTATTCTGTTTCTCAACTAATGGAGATGATGATGAAGACCGAGATCAGAGGTATACATGATTGTAGAAAGAATTAGATCAGTTTTTGTATTTTGTCATTGATGTCAAGCAATTGATTTTTGGTTCATATTGAATTTTTATATTTTAGAGTTTAATTAATTGGGAAATAGATAAAGATCAGACAATAAGAAGATCATTTTGAGATAACTGGTTTCTACTTTATCAAGTCGGTAAAGTATATTGAGAAAGTTGGTAAGACTAAAGAGTTAAGTTACTGAGCAAAGAGAATCTATCGGTAAAGGGTTATGCAGTCAGCCACAACACCGAGACATTGAGGCACAAAGAAATGCATGTTAGTCACCGAACCGAGAGTTAGTCACCGAACATAACAGATGTGAGAAACAAGGATGAAAATGCATTTAATGCAATGCTAAAGCAATCTGGAGGATTCCAAGAAAGAAAAGAAAGTTGGTTACAAGATCTACGCATGGGAAAATTCAAGGAAGAAATCTATGGTATAGATTAGGCGATAAAAGTAAAATTTTTATTTCCAAGAAAAGTGTAAGTTCTGAGGTGACACCAAAGCGGCTAACCAAGTTTCAATTTCACTAAATTATCTTAGAAAATTTAATCTAATGGCTGAGCGTGATTGAAGGATAACCTAATCAAGTAGATTAAGAGGCAAAAATAGAGTCTATTTAAAGGATGAATTCAAATAATAAATGGCTGGCAAGTTGAAGTGTTGAAGTGCTATTGAGTGATGCAATGAAGAGAAAAGAAGTGATAAATATGAGTCTATGTGGAGATATTAATGAAGTGTTGATGCCAGTAATAAGAGAGAGCATAAAGGGATCTTATCAAGTAAGAGGTAGTTGTAGTTTTACAGATCATTTTCATACTATTGCTTATTTGCATTTGTAACAACAAAATCTCTTAACTGAGTGAACTTAACAGTCTTTTGTAAAATCCTTGAGAAAGGTGACATTCTAAAAGAGTGTTCAAATCCCTCTAACCAGGCCACTCCTAACAGGGTGAAGATCTTGATGGGTCTGAGGTAAATCCCCTAATAGGGTCACATTTAGTAGATGTGTATTGTAATCTTTAACAGGATAAGCTTTTAACCGAGCATACTTTAGAAGAGTATTTTCATTTGTTGGTGACAATTCCCACAGAGGTTTTTCCCTAATTGGGTTTCCTCGATAAATCTATTGTCAAATGTGTTGAATGATTCATGTGCATGCAATTTACTATTTATGCAAGTTACTTCTTAATTTATTGAATATATTTGGTAATTCGGTTGCAACTGTTATTTATCCTACCAAGTTGAATCAAAGTTAAGTTTTTAAATATTAAGTATCATAGTTTTCTGATTCACTCCTCTCAATAATCCAACATATTCAAATTCAATTTCAACAAGGTGTAAATCTAATTGATAAAAAAATTTGGCATGCTTCGTGGGACCATTTGAACTATTTAAGTTCATTTTTTAAAAAATCAGTTGTTATTTGGTATGCATAACAGTAGTTTCTTCCTTTGGAGGCAATCTTTCTACACACCTAGTGACTCTACAGGAATATCTATTGGTTTCAAGTAAACAAGTGTTGGTATGTTTTATTTTTGCAAAAAAAATAGTCCCATTTTTCTTTCTTTAGTAGATATTTTCATGATTTTCCACCTTATATGAATTCTTCAACGTGTCTTCTTTTTATGGAAATATGCCTTATCATCTACAATATCAAAAAAGTGCTACTTATATACCCCCTCATCAGTCATATCATACTCAAAATAACCTTGTAGCGGTAGATTAATAGCAAGTTCCATATGTTTACCACCCACCCATCCCTGCACCAACTTCCTAGAAGCCAATATGTGTACAAAATTATCCTCAAGAAAATAATTTCATGCCAAACAAACATGATGTTTATTCTAGTCAACTTCAAAGCTTGGACAATATGGGAATTAGTGAAATTAAAATTATGTTGCTACACTATACTAAGTAATTATGTGAGATCAATAGGAGGTAAGAGGTTGATCTACAACAACATATATTAAATTACTAGGCCTATTTCTAGGATCAGGAGTTGGAGATACAAAAAAAAAGAAATATGAGGATGATCTTTTAAGGGAAGTGGCTGCAAAAGAGGAGAATATGAGACTTTTTTTTTCCAAATACAAAAACAAGCATTTGAATTATCTCTTACCTTTCCAAACCCATTTTTTGAAGAGGATATTTCTAGGTTCAAAATACCAAGCTTTAAAAAAAGTGATCCTCTTAAGTTTCCTAATTTCAATATGCCAAGTTTTAGAAGTACTCCTCCATTAAAAGATCCTTTACTTGAGATACTTTAGCCTATAGTACCTAAAGATAATCCTCTTGAAGAATATGTTTTCCTTCAAACAACCTAACAAGCTCTACAAGATTATCCAGGGATTCCAATTTTATGTCAAGACAGTTGTTTTAGTGAGCAAGGAAAGGATTTTTATGTGGTAAAAGAGGAGGAAAATATTAGAAATAAATGAGAGGGGGGGTGAATCAATGGCCTTAAAAATTAATCCAAAAATGATTCCTTCAGTTATATTTACAGTCCTATAATATGTATGCCTTAAATCAAATATATAAACTACTTCGGTGATCTCTACTATATCTCTTTTCTAGACTTTACTGAAATGCAAGTAAATAGACTTAGTGTTTACCGATAATCTAGAATCAGTTATTTGTAAAGAAAAATATCAAAGAAATGAAATGAATACACATTTGACACATGAATTTTAACATGGAAACCTTGTTAAGGGAAAAACCACTCGGGCCCAGTAACCCAAAATTTTCACTCTTCTGAAGTGAGCTCGGTGAATAGCCAACCTTGTTAAAGGTTACAAACACATTGTTAAGTGCGACCTTGTTAGAGGATTTATCACTAACGGTTGGTCATTTGACCTAGAGTTCACTATGTTGTCAACATGAAAAACTTTTGATACTCTTGCGTATCTCAATACAATAAGGATGGTTAAATCCCACTCTGTTAAGAGATTTTCTGAATCAATGGTTAAACTGAAACAGTGAAGGATCATTTTACACAATGCAACTTTGACTTGCAGATATTTAGATCTATTGTAAGATCAGTTACCTATCTAATCAATGTGCTCTTCAATTCCTTTTCTCCCCTCTTTGTTCTTCTTAGTGAATGTTGTCGGTTCTTTGTTGCTCGGTGTCTACAAAATTCTTGGCTCTTTCTCTAGCGTGTATGATCAGATCTTGTATGAAGACTTCTTTCTTCACACAATAATATTCTCAGCATTCCTCTCTTGATTATGAATTAGTTGTCTCATTATATAGACATGATTTCTCAATTCATTATTCATTGTTTTCATTATGGATCACTTCTTGATCCAAAATTCTTGCCATGCTTTCTATAGTTTTATTTCATATATCTCTCCTTTCTTTCTGGAATAAAACATGCTTTAAATCTTCCTTCTTATCTTTAGCTTTCAACTGGTCGATAAGAATAAATCAAACAAATAGTTATCTCTATATTTATCTCTACCAACTAAGTTGTTTTTTCATATCTAAACTTCAGTTCCCATCGGTGAAGACTTCAGTTGTGCTTGGTGACTACTCCAGATAGCTCGAGCATTACTTTAGTTCTTATTGGTGTCAATTGACAGTTCTATCGATAACACTTCCTCGGGTTCCTCTTTCTCAGGCAACATTGTCTGTCGGGTATCACTATGAACTTATGATGCTCGGGTTTCACTATTTATCGAGGTTCACTATCACTCGGTGTATATAGTTACTGACGAAAAAAAAATTGTGTCTTCATATCTTTAAGTGTTGTAACAATATGAGTATGAGAAAACATACGATATCAATTTGACATCAATGACAATACAATACATTAACTAATTTAATGTCTTGCATTGTTTTCTGCAGCTTGGGTATTATCAACTTTATCATCTTCAAATCATTCAATCATTTATAGTTCATCAAAAAACATAACCAAATAGTCTTCACTTGAAGAGAAATTAAAATTTTTGCAGTTGAGTGATGACTTCAACTAGTTGGAGTAGCAAGATTTGGACAAAGAAAGTGTTATGCCCTGCATCCCCGTCCCTACATTTTGTGTGCAAAATGTTGGGTTCCCCTTTTTTTTTGTTTTTGCTTGTGGTTCTTGCCTTGTCTTTCTCCTTTTGCTTTCTTTCTCCAGGGTTTTCTTCCCTACGGTCGTGTTTTGTTTTGTTGGTTTCTTGTGCCTCCGAGACCCCGGTCTGGGAGTTTGTCATCCTTTGTTGGGAGCCAGATTTTAGACTCTGAGATTCTTCGCCACGATGTTCTCTTTCCTTAAGGTGACATCGTTGCGGGGAATCCCCAGGCCCAGAGTCTGAAGGTCTGTCTGTCTGGAGTTTGCAGGTGAAGAGGTGGATTGCTTTTTACCACAGGTATAAATAGAAGTTACTTGTCATTTTCACATTTACCGCGATTAAACACTCAAGCAATCAGAGCGATTTCAGAGTGATTTGCAGAGATTTAACGATAATCCAGTGCTAAATACTTCCATCATTTTCAAGTGATTGTGAGTGTTTTGTGGTGGCTGATCGTGATCTTTTGAAGGTTGCAGCTGTTGCAGAGCTTCCGTGGAGGCTTCTTTTCTCCTCCTTTTTGCATTCTCAGGTTGGTGCCTCTTTTTTTCCTTTGGTTTTCCTTCTATCTGGTGTTGTTTTCTTTCTTTTTATTTTTGGTTGTCTTTGCCTCTTTCTTCTGTTTTGGTTGTTTTTGTTTCTTTCTATTTTTTCTGCCTGTTGGTCGGTTGGCTCTGCCAAAGGGTTGTCCACCCTCTGTGCAGATGTAGTTAGCCTGTAAATAGTGTAGGAAGCTGTAAATAGTCTGTATTTGCCTAGTTTCTTCTAGATATTCATTCTGCAGTGTGTATATGCATAATTTTAGTGTATATTTGTTATATATCCCTCCATTCCCTATGTATATATCCCTTGACTCCAATGTATATCCTATCTATATCCTTTCAGATAGTTTAGCAAGCTCGCCGAGTTGCCCGTATTGTTGTTTTTCTGCTTGTAAGCTCATTTCAAGCAGAATACCACCTGTTTGAAACTCGACTCTCGGCCGGTTTCAAACAGGTGGTTTTCTCTCTCCTCTGTAAAGCCAGCCTAGCCCTCATTTATGACCCATGCATGCATTTAAATCCATCTAAGTGGCCTTCACTGTTCACACATTCAGATAGTTGGCTCCGCCATCATCGCCATAACTCCTATTTATTACCTACCCATGTGGCGCCCATGTGGGCCTGACAGTTTGCCTTTTTTTTGCACATCTTCACCAACGATTACTTCTCTGGCCTTCGGGTCTCCTACCATCATCCATCCCATGTCCTTCTTACCAAATGTGATAAAATTCCTGGACTCGGATGATCAGTCAAATTCCTAAGTTCATAATATGTATGTGCTTTTCAGATTTTTTGAATGAAACTAACTTTTCAGGGAAAGCAGACATCATGGTGGTAAGATCTCTAGACCCCAGAGTATTTATTTATTAATGTGTTCTAACAATTTCTTTTCCTTGTAGGTTTTTGGAGTGCACTTCCAAACATGTCTGAAGCATCTGCATCCTCACCACCCGGAAGTCTAGAACTACCTTCCACGGCGGCTACCAGAGCGGCTGTTAAATCCAAAATAGAGATGGCTTTGGAGAAGTTGCCCCTAAGCATGAATTTTGTGAAGGATAGTGTTATCATGAGCTTGAAGATTTAGTCTAAAGTTAAACTCATTACTGACACCAGTGTCGGGACATGGCCCGAGATGCAGGCCTTAGTGAAAATGATGTACATCCAGCTACAGGCTGGATATTAGCTAGCCATCAATGTCAGGGACTTTGGGATTCTTAAGGTGGCTTGTTTACCGTGCTCTATACAATCTCCAGAGATTATTCTGACAATGGCCACCAATTATAACTCTTCTATCCGGGATGTTATGCTCACAGCCGCAGAACCCACCAGGTACCCTACTCCTCTAGTATCTCTCGACCCTGACACCTTCCAGGCGGGTCTGGGGATCCCTCAATTTGACAAACCTACTATGGTTACAAGGTCAGATGCCTTGGCCCAATTCATGAAATTGGAGGAGGCCGCCTGGATATACATGAATGTTCACTGGCTCAAGGTCCCGAAGAGGGACCCCAAGAGGATGAAGGTAAAGATTCCCAGGTCCGAGTTCAAACAGAGCATCCAGATGGAAATGATAGCATTATCCTGAGTCTTTGGGCAACCCTCTACCCAGGAATTTTCTCCATGGATGTATTAATTCCTCCTCAAAATCTCCACTAAGGGAGGGTACTTCAACTGGGCAGCTATAATTTCAAACCACATCAACTCCCAGTTCCTCCAACTAGCCAAGAAGAAGAAATTTTACATGACTTCTTATGTTTTCTGGGCCCTAACATAGAAGAGGCCCCATACCCATGGGCTACTCATAGACAGTGTCCTCAGGCTTGGACTAGATCAAAAAGCCCCATGGGATTACTTCCCACAGATTCAATAGGAGCCCAGCTTCCCCGGTTTCTGCAGAGTAAACAATGCATTCATTTACTATCACCTGCTCACACCCACCCAGGACGTAGGATATCTCTTATCCACAGAGGCGATGAATTTGGTCCAGAGCTATGGATATTATTACATCTAATTCTAATAGCACACTTATATTAGGGTCACCGAATTCTTCGGGCAACCCTACTTGTTGCCCAAGCACTATGGGGACAAGATAGTTCTCTTAGAATACTGCAGGTAGATGATGGAGTTGCATGCATTCTTTGCCTTAAAGAAGGTAACCAATATTTCTTTCCCAATCACTTGTGAGAACTATTCATGCAGTATGGCCACTACAAAAGAGGGGGATAATGAGCTTAAAAGCTACAACCTGGAAGAATTCTACTTGACACAGAAAATTTTTGATCCACATGGCAAGATTGCAGCGACACTTCCCCGGGCTTCAGAGCCCCATCACTACCATATGAAGGACTTTTGGGAAGATTTCCAGGATAACATGGAGGTGCGAAGCCGGCATTACGTCAGGATGACGGCAGGCATGATGGAAAGATTGAAACTTTAGAGGTCCCCGGAGAACTTCTCAGATGTCGGCCCCACGATCGATCCCCAGTACAAAGCAAAGGGGATCAATACAATGGCCCTCCCACCGGTAAATTGGGATGCCTAGGAAGGGCCAAAAATTGAGGACTTCACCTGAGAGGTGGTCGAGCACAGCCATGCCTACTTCAAGAAGGTGTGCCCTGGGAGTGCCCGCAGAGCAGCCCAGCTAGTACCAAAGTTAACTCCAGGGGCCGGGACTTCTTCACAGAGAGTGGATAAAGGGAAAGGAATAGATAAAAATCCTCCTATGCAAGAAGTCCCCATAAAAGAACAAATAAAGTAGTCAGTGGCAGCCTCCCAACAAATGAGGGAGAAGTTAATCACTGGCTGGCCACTCTAGTACTCATGTCTAGGATAATTCGTCCCCCTTCCTCCCCATCGTTGGCAGCCTTGATGGTAAAGGCAATGGGGGTAGATCCAGTGGAACAAGAAACACTAAGGGATGTGGGGCCACCCTTAGTTACCCAAAGAAGGAAGAGGCTTAACCAAAATCCTAAGGTAGAGCTAGGGTTGGGTATGCCCCAGACACCACAAGTAGAGATCCTCTCTTCCAGTTCCCCAGAGCTAGAGAGAGAAACAGAGCCTACTAAAGTCCCAGCTAGTCCTCCCTTGTAGGATGAATTTGATGATGTCTTTGCAACTGACGAGTTCGGGAACTTGTAGGGGGACACCAAGCAAATAGAGGAAGAAGTCTCTGCCCAAGAGGAAGCTATGGAACAAGAACCTGCTCAGGAGCAGGAAGAGCAGATAGAAGGAGAAAAGGAAGCAGAGCCGGAGATCACCTCTGAGGCTTCAGAGAAGCAAGATCAGGGGGTGGACCAACAAAGGAAGAATGAACAAATGACATCTACTGTGGGAATCAGACCTACGGGAGTAACCATAACCCCAGCTACCATGTTCCAAGCGCCACTCTTGGGAGGAACCTTTGGGCAAGTAATTACTGCGGCCCAGACTTTAAATCTTGGCCCAGTACCTCCACTATTGTCAAAGGATGTGCCGATAGAAAAAGAAACCCCAGTGATAGATGCCAAAGAACAAGACGGGCAACAAGAGGAAGAAATCCCTGAGGAAGCCAACATGAGTCCAAATGAAGCGATGGATATAGAGGACAAGGCTAAGGAAATAGATGTCACTGGGGAGGATATTTCCAATAAATAAAAGGACACAGACAAAGGGGAGGATGAGACCTGCACCACTGAGGAAGGATCATCGCAGGGCACAGGGGAAGAACCAAAAGAACAGACTTTGGTGAATAAGCCACCCCTTCCACCTTAGTGGTTAGTGGACAACAAGAAAAGAAAGGCTCCGTCCACTCCCAGAACTCCTCTCTCCCTGGCCGAAATGATGGCTCAGGTCCAGGCTCCACCAAAGGCCAAGAAAGCCCAGACGGTTCATACTCTTTGAACCAGGCTGGGCAGAGAAATAGTTGCCATTGTGGTGACACCTCCCCTAGACGCCGATGAAGCAACCACAGAGCCCAGAGATTATAACATTGCGGAGGTATCACTGGGAAAGAGGAAAAAATAGGGTGAGGTGGACCTATTGAAGGAGGCAGCTAGGGCAGTGGAGGCTTGTTATGAAAAAAAGGCCCAAAGGCTCAAAATAGAAAAGGAGAAAAATGCAAACCTAATGGGGTTGCTTATTGAGCTGGCCCAACCTATCAATGTTTCCCCTCCTGAGGCTTCCACATCTGAGGCTCCACTTCCGCAGAGCAACATAGACTCCCTGCGAACAATGAAGAAGAAAGCCTAGGCGATCGACAAATGGGTCGCTCTACAAATAGGAAACACCCAACGTTTCCTAGTATCCACCCTCCCAGACTTATATGTGGCCTGACATGTTCTGCACTAGGAAGAGACTCTCATTGACCTATGGGAGGGTGATATTGAAAACTATCAAGCATGGAAGGTAGAGCTTGAAGAACTCCTCAGCCTAGGAGAGGAAATGGTTTCTGAATCTGGAATTCTGGAGTATCAATCATTTGATTTTGTGAGAACCCAACACTCCAGGCCTGACCTCTCATTGGAGGTAACCAAGAAACTGGTGGGGACTCTACAGGAGAAGGTCAAAGTAGTGAAATATTCTTTCAATTTATACAAGTCTTTTGTAAAAAAAAATTCTGGGGCTAACCCCCTCAGTACAGATATGTGCACACTAGAAGATTCAATTTTGGGGAGTTTTGATGAAATGATGAAGTCCCAATATCAGTCCCCAGAGGGTATAGATGGTTCTCAAATGATGAGTTTAACTCATATGGTGCTTAGTGGCCACGACGTGGCAAAAATGGCTGATGAATTTAAGGAGAATGTTCCAGACCTAGGGGAACAAATTGAGGTGGCTAAATACCAAAGGGCCGGCCTAAAGGATATCGACAAAGATGGCATCTCCCACCTCCTCCAGGCCTTCAATGATTAAAAACAACCATAAGGTTTCTCTGGAGGCTGGAGAAAACCCAAACATTTGGTATTCTTTATTCTTTCAGAATGTAAGCTCCTGGATCCCGGAGTCTCGGATCCCAAATTTTGTATTCTTTCAAGTGATCCATGTCCCGGTCCCCAAGGTCAACCGGTCACTTTCAGAAGTGGTTAATAAAGACTGTCAAAAGGTAGTTGGCTACATCAAGGGGGCATCAGCTCAATAGTTGGTTTTCTGGAAGATGGTCTTCTTGAGGCGCCATTTTAGAGGTACACCTGGCACATTGGAGATAGGGCACCGCATTTCCCATTTATGAGGCATGTAGCCTCAATCCCCGGGGATCTGATTTCTTTCTTCTCCTTCTTGGCTCTCTTCTCGAGGCCGATTCTTCCGCTATATATTCTTGTCTCATTCTTCTAACATGTTAGGCCTATTCCATCTCAAGGTCTTTTGTAGGGTGGTGTAGGTAGTACCGGCCCCCAGATATTGTATTTTATTGAAACATTATGTAAAATAGGGTTAGGGTTAGGGTTAGAAGAAAGTGTATAAATAGTAAGACCGTCCCATTTCCAAGGGTTGGTGAAATTGATGATTTTTCTATCCACAATAATAGAAAGGTGATTTTTCATTTTAGTTGCAGAGCTCAATGCTCCATTGTCTCACTATCCAATAGTTAGATGCTCCCTTGGGGCCACCATTGTATCACGCACCAGTGCTTGCTAGAAGAAATATTAATGAAGAAGGGATAATTCTTCGCAATGATGTTGTTGGCATTCAAACTTCTGAGTTAATGGTATTTTATGTTTCATGTTCTTTATGTCTCCTGCTCTGATATGTCAAGTAGATTAACAACCTCCTTTGCCTTGCTACTTATAAAATACTAACTGATGGTTGCATATTTCTTCGATATTTAGTGTAGTATATTAGAGCATTATTGATGTTTTGAATGTTTAAGCATAACTAAATTTAGATGAAGTACTTCTAACCCTACAGGATTTTTTTCATTTTACTTGCTAAGTGTAGAATGCTTGGAGAAACCTCACCTTACTGAATCTTCGGAGAGAACAAGTTGAAGAAACCAGCTATCCCCCTCGAAAATAGTCACTTCCCCCAACCGAGCCCCACACCGTTGTGACCCGATACCCAAGTGCTTAGAGGTCCAGGGAATCTAACTTCCCCGGATAACCTTTGCAGTCAGAATTGGCCGGTACCCCCGGTACCCAGTGACAACTTATGACTGTTGGCAGACCCGGTCAGCAAAACCTCGTCAACAGAAAGTAGTGCCTAGCATGAAGTATTTCCTTATTTATTTAATGAACTTCCATTTTTTGTTCAAGAAGAGGAAGTTGTGGCATGTCCTTTGTGATAAAATTAGTTGGGACATCAAGGTAACAATAAAAAGGAGGTAGTGAAAATGAAAGTTTCCACATTCTTATTTGACGAAATTCCTTGTTTTATTCACAATGAAGAAGAACATGTACTTGTGTTGATGTGAAGCCAATTTTTAGAGAAGCAAAAGGATTTTAGGCATTGTGGTGAGTTTCTGGTCTACAAAAATTAGTGTGAAAATCAAGCCTTAAACCATGATGAAAAACATGAAAATAACCAAGTTTTATATTTTGGGGAGCTAGAGGACCATGACGTTGCTCATCAAGTTAAACTTGATACTAATTCACAATACTTGCTTCAGGAAGAAGATCCCATAAACCTTCAAGAGAGTTTTCAAGTTGTTGATAATATTCCTCTCATGGAAAAAGTCAAGAATACTTATAGGAAGACTTATTTTGGGATGAGCTAGAGGTGTTTTGTTTATATCTTGATGGTAAGCCATCATCTCCCAAATCAAAAATTTGTGAAAAACAACAACAAGATTAAGTAGTCTTCATTAAACCTAAAAAAATTGAGCTAACCTCTTCAACTCAGAAAGATGAGATTAGAAAACTAGTTTGTAATTGTGAAACCAGCAAGAATGTCTTGAAGTTTGTTCTTTCACAAGAATTCCTTCTCAGGAATTTAGCAATAATGGAGGCCAACGAAAAAATACCAATTGTGCTTGCACCCAAGCATAAAATCATTAATGAAGATAAATTTTATGACATGTTTTTAGTAGAGGTAGATCATAATGAACCTTCATATCCAACTCAAAATAACTGATATGAGTGGGTAAGTGAGTTTGTTTTATTTCTTCAAGAGTAGTTAAGTGTTTATCACTTCTTTGTATTCTCTCAGCTGCTCATGAACATGCAAAATACTATATTTTTTCTAGAAAGGTAGCTACTATATAGAAATATTTAATGGTTTCATTTGAGCATGTATCACTTTTGATTAGTGTAGGTTAAGATAGGTTTCCTTTTCAATAAGTGTTGTTTTAGAATAGTTAGTTGGTTTTCTTTGAGTTTTGGTAGTTAGATTAAAGTTTGGAGGTATTTTACAGTGTCAGTGTGTTACAAAAGTATGCAAGATTATTTCCTAAGTTTTATAGGTTTCTTTTGACTTTGTTTCCAATGGATAAGTTTGAGAAACTTCTCTAGGATTCTTACTAGGAAAGCATTTAGCAAATGTTTCCAAAAATATTACCTAAATTTTCTTTCAAATCAATCAGGTAGAGATGGAACATTATTTGCAACTAAAGATGAAAGGTACATATTTAATTATACTAAGTGTTCTTTCTCCCAAGAATGAATTTAGATTCAATGCAAATATTTTACAAAATAAAAAATTACACAATTACACAACTTTGCATAAAATTGCTTTCTTTATTCATAATTACAAAGGTATAGTGTCCCTCACAAGTCATGGGAGTAACTGGTTCAAAGAAACATAAAAGGAAAGATATACAGTTGGGAGGGGGGAAGAACATGAAAGGAATAGGGATATGTCATTTCTTGAATGACAAATACCAAATTTGAATTGTTGCGTATCTTCTTCTCTACTTTGCTAGAAATGCCTAAAAGAAATGAGAAAATTTGGTCTTAGAGCTCGGGATGCCTAGTCATTTCATATACAACATCAAAAAATATATGGTTTTCTTTCATAAGGTATTAAAAAAGTTCAAATAGTCATCGCATATATCAGAAAAAAATAGAAAACCATCATCAGTATCCATTAAATTTAGAACTTCATTATTTTAGCTAACATTTTTGTTCACTGTGCAGGTATATGCATATTTTTATTACTGATGACTTTACACCAACATCAAAAATATCATGGTATGTGGGGTAAAATTAGAATCCTCAAGGGTTGATCCCATCATGCTTCCCTCTTTTATTTTGATAGAGATAAGAGTATAGTGCCTCCATACTCGCAATTCTGTCAAGCATATATGTGTCATTCATAACAATGAGTTTATTGCACTATGAAAAATAAATATTACCTGCTCAATAAAACTAAGAGGAATAAAAGTAGTGAAAATATAGAAAATAAACATCATTACGGTCAATAAAATAACATGTGACAGTTCTAGGGCACAAAATCGATCATTTTGTAATGATTCACAATGTTTCAATATAAGGAAGTCATTTTGACATTATAAAGGATTTCCTTCTAACCAATGACAATAATGTGTCTCAAAGGATATCAAAATGTTGTTTCAAGGAAATGACAATTAGAGACTAAAGGCAGTGCTTCTAGAGATTCAAGATATTGTGAGAAGCATAAAATAGTAAACATTGAATAAGGATAGGGTGTTTATGACAACATCATAACATACAAATATTTGGCATAACTTTCATGAACACAATATGAAGAAATATAAAACAATACAATCACAATAGTGAATATGGAACAACAAAGAAATA
The DNA here is from genome assembly GCA_018584345.1 of Thuja plicata. Taxonomy (NCBI): domain Eukaryota; kingdom Viridiplantae; phylum Streptophyta; class Pinopsida; order Cupressales; family Cupressaceae; genus Thuja; species Thuja plicata. The sequence goes on from MU227043.1 coordinate 332,542, forward strand.
TAGGGAAAAGGATAAATTAAAACTATTTTTATAGCTAAGATCACTATAATTAGAGGTGCATGAAGCAATATAACATCATCATGGGCCAAAGAAAGAGATAAAATGAATATGAGAGGTCCAAGCATGAAAAATACTCAAGACGAGAAGACTTTGCATGTTGAATAATCATAGAAATCCATGACCACATAACATTGCTAGGTGACCATGGGCATATTTCATGACAACACACTAAAGGTCAAGGTAACTTAACAAATATTTGTAAAATGTATGACAGTGGATATGATTCTTAGTAAGCTACACTAAATATCATAGAAGTGTTTAAGAGGAGAGGACATTGTACAGACCAAATGAGATAGATAAGCCTATGGATTGGTAGAGTTCATTCATCACATGACAAGCCACAAGTTTGCAAGCCTAAATCAAATTCATTAAGTCCATTAAAGATAGATCTAAAAAGTATATATTATGGAATTGAGAAGGCATCCTTTGTCTTTAAGTAAAGCCTTGGAATTATGAGTGATGCCACATAGATCTTTTGTAGCAGTTTTAGCACTCTGTTTAAAAAACCACACAAAATTTATTATAATGGGCATGTAGTTAGAATAACTGAGGGGTGGGTGAATCAGTGGCCTCAAAAATATTAAAATAAATCAACCCAGAAAATTATTACCAAAAATATAATCCTCTAGTTATCTTCAGTCCTAAAAGATGAATGCCTTTAGATATTCTTAACAAATAACTACTACTTGGAGTTCTCTTTTAAACCTTATTCTTAATGTTTACTAAATAGTAGTCTTTCATTTACCGAAATATAGTAAATTACTTAGTGTATACCGATCAATCCAGATTTAGTTATGTAAAATGCAAAATAGTAAAGTAATGACTCATGAACACATTAACACATGGTTTTTAACGTGGAAACCCTATTAAGGGAAAAACCACTTGGGACCGGTAACCCAAAATTTTCACTCTTCTAATGTGAGCTCTCTTGAGTACACTTTAGGGGCCTTTTTAGAGGATTGGGAGAAACTTAGTGAGTGTTCACCCACTCTCCAATTTTGGAGACAACTAGGTTTGGAGAAAGAAAAGGAAAAGGGATAAGGGCTCTTCTAAACTACACTATTGTCATTTTTCTTGGACCAAGGTTGGTGAATTCTTGCCATGGAAGAATGTTTTTTTTTGCTCTTGAGCTAGCATGATATTGTTGAATGAAAATGTAAACCTTGTATGGATTCATTTATGTAATCTTGTAATGTGTTGTTGAATGTAGAAGTTGATGTATGTGTTGGGTTTGGGATGCATTTGAGTTTTTTTTCTTCTCTTGTTCTTTTGGATTTGGGAGTATTGTTCATGGGAGTTTTAAGGCATTACTCACCCTTTGGGAAGGGAAGAAGTTGCCTTGGGTGAAGGGGTTAGTTGGGCTCTCCATTGTAATGAGATTCTCTTCTCTTGGAGAAGAGGGATAATTTCATGGAGTATGGGCTCCATGAAGCCATGTTGTAAAAAAAATATTTTGGTATAGAAATGACCAAATTGTGTATATGGAAGGAATTCCAATTTTAGCCTTGGAAAGGCATGGGAGAGAACTCTTGTTGAGAGATTTGAATGCAATGGCATTCTCCTCCTTGGAAAATCCCACCTTCACCCTACTTCAATGGGTTTGGACCACTTGTGAAAACCTTGGTTGGGAGTAATTTGTTGTGCATTTGTGTTAGTTGTGAAGTTTTGAAATATGCTACCTTGTTTAGTCTTGGTTCTCCAAGCTCGGGGGTGGCCTCTCTTGAGGCCTTGGTTGGGAGGTGAGCTCCCATGGTTCCCTTCAAATTTTATTGTAGGTTTTGAAATCAAGTTGGGAGTGGAAGATTTTGAAAGAAGCCTTCTTCTTGGCATTGTTGAGAAAGATCAAATTTGTAGTTGCATGTCTACTCCTTGTGATTGAGGATCATTTGTTTTTAAATGTTGTAAAGTTCATTTGTAATCTTGTTGAGTAAAATGTTTAAATCTCTCATTCTTGTTGTAATAATTTCATAGAATGTAAATCTTATGATTAGATAAACCTTGAAACCTCCATGGTACGTAATTTTAAATTTCCAAGTTAAGAATACTTCATGCTTCCCTTGTAATTCTGAAAATTTATCTTAATTAGACCAATACCTCATTCTCAAAACCATTGCATTTCCAACCCTTAAAAAGAAATGGTTAACTTACCAAATATAGTAAATCATGGAAATTGATGTATTAATGAAAAAATAATCACCTTATGTTAGTGATCAAATTTTAGTTGTATTAAGATTGACAAAAAAAAAATAAGACAATCATATTGCATGAATCTTCAAAAAATATATATGCAAATAAACTTACGATATCAACTTCCAGGTCTCTGGAAAATGTATGGGAAGGGATTTAATTCCCTCCCCTTACACAGAGGATATTATTTTATAGATTCCATTACTTATTCACTTTATTACCCTCCTAAACAGTCTTCTAATTACCCTCTTAATTCTATGTTTAACCTTTATTGAGA
>MU227043.1:353890-415595 GCA_018584345.1 Thuja plicata
CATTCTATCAAGGAATTTAAAGACTATAGTTTTATGGAAAAATTGTATAGAAGAGTTTAATTATTGTTATAAGGATAGGGATTAGATTAGGTTTTGATTTTGAATTTTAATCTAGTGGTTAATGGTCAAAAATAAAATGGGACTAGAATTTAATGAATAAGTTGTAATTAAGGTTAGGAATTAAGTGATTTCCAGAACAATCTATTTCAACGTATGACTCTTAACAATAGAATGACATCATGATACTATACGTAGATTAAAACTTGAAACTAGAATTAAACCAACCAGTCACAGCTATTCACATAACCCGTATGACTAGTTGATGCTCTAATTTGCATCAGAAGGTGATGTACCCCTAATTCAACTTATGCATATACCTTGCAATTCAAAGACAACCCTTACCGTGGTAATACATTACTTCAAATACATCCCTGTTAGTGATTTGCACTTGCGTAGTTAAAAAAATTTGTATTTGTGTTTTTCCCTAGTTTTGGGCATGACAGATACTCCTTGGGATGTATCTCAATATAGAAAATACTTTTAAGTCATGCTTGGTTAAGAGACTTTATGCTTCAATGGTTAAACTGAAACAGTAAAATGATCTGTTCACATATACAACTTGAATTACAAATTTTCAGATCTATTGTAATCACATAATACCTTTCTGATCAATGGTTTCCTTTAATACCTTTTCTCCACTTCTTTCTACTCGGTGAATGCTGTATGTTTCTCTATTCCTCAATGTCTATGAAAATCCTTCGCTTTTTCCTTCAGCTTAATTGATTAGGACTATATGAAGACTTCTTTCTTCATCAGTACTCTTTTTAGCATCCATACTTTTCATAATGAATAGCTTGTCTCTTTTATAGACATGATTTCACAGTTTCTTGGTTCTTAACTTTCTTGTTCCTGGCGTGATCCACAATTCTTTCCTTCCTTTCTTTAAAGCTTTCATGAGTTTTATCCCATAGATTTCTCTTTTACAACTAGAATAAAACTCTAGCTTATCTCTTGCTTCTAACTTGTTGATGTAAACAATGCAATCAACCAGTTAAATCTATATTTAGCTCTTCCTAGCTAAGTCTTTTGTCATTTCTAAAGTTTAGCTCTATCGGTCAATACTTCAATTCTTCATCGATGATAACTGACAATTCCGTCTGTAATACTTCTATTGTCCTCAGGAATCTCCATCTATCAGGGTTGTCTGTATCCATCGGGAATTATTGGGAAGTTTTGTCCATTGGGTAACATTGTGATTGTGCTCATCAGTAATGCTTTCTCAGGGTTCATTTTTGGGTATCACTATGACTTTCCTCTTGGGTTACTCTATCCATCAGTGTGCACTCAGTTCGTGTATATAGTCACGTAGTGCATACTAAAATTTTTATGCATTACTGATAGCATAACCTTTGTTTCATTGGTTCTTTGAAGTCTTTGGAAATATGTAAATGATCAATTAGATAACATCAAGTTGACATCAATGAAAATACAATACAATACATTAACTGATTTAATGTCTTGCATTAACTTTCTGTGTCTCGATGATCATCAACTTAATATCTTCAAATATTTAATCTGTTATAGTTCATCAATCTCTCCCTTTGGCATTGATGGCAACACACTAAATTATCACACTATATTATTACTAATACAATATGAAATATAATAGTTGAAGTGCATCAAACTACCAATCTTATGTACTATAACTAATACAAATATCTGGTTCTCGGTAAGCTTTGTTAGCTTAGATTTGATTCTTGCAGCTCTCCCTTTTTCTTCAATTCCTTCACTAGATAGATGTAGCAGCTTATGATTATGTCTACTTTGTGATGTTTTCTCTCCCTTTGTCATCTCTCCCATATGGACATACTCTCTCCCTTTGACTGCTCCTTTTCTTATTGTCACTTTTTCTTTTGTCAACAATAGATTTTTAATCTCTCCCTTTTGATATTCTCTCCCTTACAGGTTACATCTCTCCCTTTCGATGGTTTTGGTGGATATTGCATATGATATAATATCTTCCTTTGAATCTCTCAATCTCTCTCCTATTTGATGATCTTGGTGGATAATGGATAATGTATATAATCTCTCCCTTTGACAGCAATGCCAAACAATCCTTTCTCCATTTCTTCTTAATATATTCCTTGAATTTCCCTATCCATCAGCAATACAATAACTCCGGTGTTTGGTGCAGATAAATACCTTGATGTATACATATGTATCTTTGTAGTCCATCTCTTTGCTTGCATCAAAATGAATGATCTTCTGATCTTCTAATTTTTTATAGGCTGATGCAGCCTCCTAGTTAGCTTACTGACCAGTAGATAAGGGTTGGACCCCTAGTCTCTTTCTCAGGTACTCAAATGTATCTTTAGGAAATGTCTTGGTGAATATGTTAGCTAATTTTTCCTTGGATTGAACATATTTTGGTATCACTTCTTTCTCTTGAACTTATTCTCTTAAGTAATGATACTTGATATCAATATGCTTAGTCTTATCATGCATGACTGGATTCTTTGAAATGTTAATTGCACTGGTATTATCACAGTATTTAATCACTGGTTCAATAATTTTCATATTAATACCTTCTAGTGATTGTTTGATCCATACAATATTAGATCAATTTGCACTAGTAGCAATATACTCTACTTCTACAGTAGATTGTGAGATGCATCATTGCTTCCTTTTGATCCATGTGACAAGTCTGTCACCCATGAAGAATGCTCCTCTAGTTGTGCTCTTCCGGTCATCTATATTTCCTACCCAATCGACATCTGTATAGATTTATAGCTCAAATTTTCTTTCTTTCTTATACCATAAGCCATAGTCCTCGGTATTCTTTAGATATCTCATAATTCTCTTAACAGTAGTCATATGTGATTCTTTGGGTTTAGTAGAGAATCTTGCAACTATTCCAACTGCATGTGCAATATTTGGTCTAGTATGAATAACATACATTAGTTTTCCAATCATTGACCTATATAATGTATGATTTACCTTAGGTGATTTATCTTCCTTTTTCATCTTGCATCTAGTTGTCATCGGTGTTCCAACTTTTTTGGAATCTTCCATCTTGAATATCTTCAACACTTCTTTGATGTATTTGGATTGTGTAATGTAAATGCCTTCATCCTGTTGAATAATTTATAGACCAAGACAGAACTTGATCTCTCCAAACATAGACATCTCAAACTCTTTGCTCATTTTATTAGAAAATGATTTGCATAACATATCATTGCCTCCAAATATGATGTCATCAACAAATATTTCAGCAATCAGAATGTTAGCATCAGTATCTTCCTTTAAGTAAATATTATTATTTTCACTAGTTCTTAAAAATACAATACTTATGAGATAGGAGTGGATTCTTTCATACCATGCTCTAAATTCTTTTTTCAGTCCATAAAAGGATTTGTGTAGTCTACAAACCATGTTTCTCTTGCTTGGATCAACAAACCCTTCTGGTTGTTCAATGTATACTTCTTCCTCTAATACTCCATTTAGGAATGTAGATTTGACATCCATTTGGTACACCTTGAATCCTTTGAATGCAACATAAGAAATTAGTATTCTTACTCCTTCTAGACTAGCAATAGGTGCAAAGGTTTCTCCATTATCAATACCTTCTTCTTGTGCATACCCCTTGCATACTAACCTTGCTTTGTTTCTTGTGACTTCTCCATTCTCACTCAAATTGTTTCTGAATATCTGTTTTGTACTGATGATAGTCTTGTCATATGGTCTTGGTACTAGTGTCTATGTGTTTTTCTTTTCAATCTTCTCTATTTCTTCATTCATAGAACTGACCCATTCTCCATTTTCAAGTGTAGTATTGACAGATGTTGGCTCAAAATCACAAATTACATATCTAGTATTTAGAGACTTACTTCTTGTTCTTGTTCTAGCTCTTTTGTCTCCTATTATCTGGTTCCGTGGATGGTTTCTTTTGACATACTTGGAAAGTATCGGTTCACCTCTTTGTTCATCATTCTCATCATCATCTTGACCTTCATTTTGTTCTCCATCGCTCGGTACATCATCTTGAGAAACTTCTTGATTTTTGGTATTTGTATCCTGATGCTCGAGTGCAATGTTTTGTTGCTCGATAGAAATCCACTGTTGCTTAGGTATAGTGTCAGGTTCTTCATAGTATACAAACCTATTGTAGTCCTTAGGTTCCTTTTTACTTTCCTCTTCATTTTTCTCTACAAATTCATCTATTCTGACATTTTCACTCTCAATTATTTTGTTAGAGGATTTTTTAAGGCATTTGTAAGTCTTGCTTTTGGTAGAATACCCTAAAAATATTCCTTCTTCACCTTTGGTTTCAATCTTTCCATTTCTATCATCTTTCAAAATATAGCATTGACTACCAAAAATTCTGACGTAACTTGCATTGGGTGTGTATCCAAACCATAGCTCACAGGGTGTCTTTTTGGTGTCTTTCTTCAATTGTACTCTGTTCAATGTGTAGACAGTAGTACTGACAGCTTCCCTCCATAATGTTTGAGTGATTCTTTTCTCAATCATTAGTTTTCTTGCACAGTCAACAATTGATATGTTTCTCCTCTCAACAATACCATTTTGTTGTGGTGTTCTTGGTGCAGAAACTTGTCTTTTAATTCCATTCTCATTGCAGAAGTTAGTGAATTCATCTAAAATAAATTCCCCTCCAATATCTGATCTCAAACATTTAAGTTCCTTACCACTTTTATTTTCTACCATATCCTTATACCATTTAAACATCTTGAATGCTTTTGATTTTTCTTTTAAAAATATAATAATCATCAACAAAAAGAATGAAATATCTATCTCCATAGTATCTTTTTGTTCTCATGGGTCCACATAGGTCAGTATGGACTAATTCTGTAATGGCATTAGATGTATATGTTAGGATTGGATAATACTAAGAGGGGGGGGTGAATCAGTATTATAGTACTTAATTAAATTCTTCAACCATAAACTTGCAGTAAAGAAAAGAGCATAAGAAAATGACACAATACTCATAACACCATATTTTATTTTCGAGGAAACCCTGGCCAAGGGAAAACCCCATTGGGGATGGTACCCACAAGCATGCACTAAAGTATGATGTCCCTGTAAGGAGACCTAGCCCTATTAGGAGCTGAATATTACATAGTACATTTCCTTGTTAGAGGAATAAAAAACATGTTAAAGGTTCACAACACCTTGTTAGGGGCCAACTGAGCTTACAGCTCTTACAATATAATTCAGGTTACAAAGTGTTCTTAGTCATGAACAAAAACAAGTAACACGGGTGCTTAGATAGTTCCTTTAATGTTCTTCAATGATCTCTATCATTCTCTGCTCTGCTATCCACTTCAACAAATTATCCAAATGTCCAACTAACATACTTTTACAATCTTTATCAAAAATATCTTACATATATATCTCACAACTTTACAAAGTTGGCTCTCAATATGAATATTAGAATTATTACTTAAGTCAGCCTTCAATAAAAAAATACATTTAATATAGTAAACACTAAATTCATAGTCAGCACTCTTGCATTGTCAATTTGGAGGTTATCAACAACCAAAATACAACTTTGATTGTTTGGAGTCCAATCCATACTCCCTCAATCTTCGCTTCTGTCAAACTGTTTTGGTTCGTTGTTCTCCTGTAGTCTATCTATCTTCAATTCTGTCTAACTCACCATAGACTCAACCAAAAAAAAATTAATCTTAGGTGGAGGTCATACATACCCTATACTATCTTCCTCTAATCTCTCTTTCCCTAAATCATCGATCTCGATCTTCGACATCCAAAACACTTATGTATCTCTGCTTCTACATTTAGTCAATTTCTCAATCACCAAAAATTATCTTTTCTTGAATTGGTCTGAAACCCAGATGTGTTTCCATAAATAAAAACTAAAAATTAAATCACATTTACACAAAATTTATTACTTTCCAACAATCTCTCCCTTTGGCATTGATAGCAACACTTGTCAAAAAAAAATGAATAAGTGTTCCAACTAACCTGTCTCCTCTATAATATTTATTTTTCTTTTCTCTTTTCTTCTCTATATAATATCTATATTTTTTTTTATTCTCTTCTCCCCCTTTGAAAAAAATGACAAAGGTTCATATACAACAAAAGGTTTTAATTCTTTCTCACCACTTTCAAAATATCCTGAAAGGAATCTTCCAAGATCTTCACTCTTGCAGTCCATATCTTGAACAAAATTTGGCTAATGTGAATTAAGCCATTCAGTGCGAATGATGTGGTCTCATCTTCTTTCAAGTCTGTGGGAAAATATTTATCCGGTGAATCTATTACTTTCTCCAAGTATAAGAGATGAACCTCAAGTATTGATAACTTAGGAGTGATAAATATTTTCAGCAAATTGAATCTTGTCAATACTCTCCCTTTCTCATTATCTAGTACACTGAGTTTAGCCAAAATCCTTTTGAATTCTTTGTCTAGCTCTATTTTGGATTGTGAAGATGTTTCACAACTATCCATCATACTGTTTAGAGTTTCCCTCTCTTTGGCAATAATGTCTTCTACATTCTGAATATGCCTTATTAGATTCATGCAATAACTGAACAATTTTCTCCCATGTCCAATGCAGCTTATTGCATTTGTTAAACAAGTCTTCAAAATGCCTAAATCCCATGTAATAGATTTGCAGACTGATGTTAGCCTCTTTTCTGAGTAATTTTTCTCTGACTTTTCCTCTGCTATCTTCGGTAGGTTCTCATAGTGCCCATCAAATTTATCAAGTGTGATTCTCAGATTCTCAATGTCATCTTTATTCTGGAAAACAATAGGTGTTGGAAGCAATTTTTTTATAGTATCAATTTATATTGTGATTACTTTTGTCATCTTGTCTCCTTTCTATTCTGATCTTTCCTTTTCTTTGTTCAAAGTAGTAAATGCCAATTTTACTAGTTCTACTTCATCCATGCTGTCAACATTTGCATCACTGCTTGCCACTAATGAAATGGATGATGTGTTTACCTCTTTCTTTTCATCCTCTTTCTGATCTTTCCTCTTTTCTTCTTCCTTCTTCTCTTCTTCCTTCTTTTGTTCCTCTTCCATTTCGTGTTCCTCTTCCTTCTTCTATTCTGTCTCATCTGCCACAGAAGTATCCATATTCCCTAAAAAGGGTCCTCCTCATCTTGAGAGGTGTCAAGAGTTACTGCTACACTAGAAACATAGAAATATGGTGATGGCTCTTCTTTTCTCTTCTTGGTAGATGTCTCTATTTCCTTAGATCTCTCACCCATTCCCTATTGTGCGGGCGATGTGGTCTTAGGAGGTTGGGGCCTGTTAGAATTGGTACTCATCAATATCTTCTCTAGTGCCTTCTAAGTTTCCTCAGTGACTTCATCATATTTCTTACCCACGATTTTCAATAATCTCACCTTGGTCCTTAGTAGAGGTTTTAGTTCCTTGTATATTCTGTCCCTTTCTTGGATTGATATCACAAGAAACATGTTATCTATTTCTTGGTTTCTAATTGTATCATCTTCAATTTGTGCAACATGTTTTCTTATCTCTAATCTCCCATATAGGTCTATGGGTATGCTTCCTTCAATTTCTAATAGTGTCTTCTTGAAAGTAATTAGGTGCTCTATCACAATGTCTTCAATTTTAAGTTTGTTTGCTTCTTCGTACATGTTATAATATTTATCAATTGTAACCAATTTTCCTTGCTCTAATGCTCTCTTCTCTAGCATCTTCAAGTCAGGTTTCCAAATGTGTTTTTTTGTTTTCTTGTCTTCTCCTGTTGTGCTATGCTCTTTAGGTGATGTATGCATGCTTGATCTTGTTACCCTTGAAGTGACATTTTCAGCTTGTGTTGTTTGTTTTTGAGGAGGAGGTGGACTGTCTACCATTATTACCTCAGGGGTGGGAGGGGCTATAGTACTTCCACTTGCAGGTCCAAGTGACCTTTCTATCATCTTCTTTTTTACTTCTTTAAGTTCCTCTTCTGTCAATCATTCTTTAACTATACATTCATGTACAAGATTTTCTATCTTTGTCTTCCTTAGACCTCTAGTCTATTCTTCTCTCACTTTTGCTGAATTTTCTTCATAATTTCCCCATCTTTCCTTTGTTGTATCAATCTCTTATGCAAGGACATGTTCTACTTGCATGGTAAGTACTTCAGAACTCACTTCATAACCCATGGGTTAAAACCATTTCTCCCTAGGTATGACTACTTCAAAGCACACATAATTAGTGTCAACCATGAAATAGATTGTATCTTTGTATTTCTCAACAATAGCTTCATGTATTATGTACCTTGTCTTCATCTATCTCTATAAAATCTTGATCATACCAAATAATTCCCCATCAAACCAAGTAGTATTATGTCTTTTGTAGCTCTGTGAAATCAATATGCCAGTGGGTACTCCAAACTTCCAACCACTAGGATGTAAACCATGAAACTTGTTCTCAATATGAATGAACATATGCATCAACAATGAACCAAATCTGAAGGTTTTCAATTTGTCTTGCTTCACATTCTCAAGGAATTGTTGTGCCAGAACTTCACATAGATTATACTGTACATTTTCTTTCACCAATCTCCATGCCATCATGATGACTCTAGCAGATACTGAATTAGGTCTTCTAGTATAGTAGAACTTGTACCCAAGTATCATCTCAATCAATCTTACATCTTGCTAAAAGATGTCATTTACTGCCATTGCCCATCTGTCCCATTTGGAATGAGTTAGGGTTTCAAATTCTTTCTTTACATGTTTCTCCACAATAGGAATGACTCCAATGTTGTCCAATCCAGTGATTTCATGGATTAGGTCACTGCAAATCTTCACAGATTTATCACCAATCTAGATAAACTGATCATGAACCCTACTTAACAGTATTTTGAACCATCTTCATCGAATTTGCATAAATGCAAAATTTTCATTATGCTCAGTTGATTAATATGTTTGTATTCTTCTCTCATGAATCCATTGTCAGTCATATACTCCATCTCAGTTGATATATCATCAATTCCTAGTATGTCATACATACAATGTATGTAAGCCTTAATATCTTCTACGTGTAATACACCATACGGGGTTTGGGAAAATTCTCCCTCTGGATCCTCTTCGCATGATTTGAAAGAATGTTTCTTAAACATATGCCTAGTTCTATCTATAACATCAAAAATAATAGGTGCATCCATGGCTTAGATGATGTAAAATACCTTTCTTTCGCTGAATTCTGAATTTATCCTTCAATCGATCACACACGGCCAATGTAGAATAATCTGAACTTCTCTGCTCTCTAATTTCCTTAGATCACTCTTCGTCAAATGGTAAAGAGATAGGTCATTAAGTGGTGCTTTATACAACTTAAGTTATGAATTTCACTTTCACTTAAAACTGTCCAGTCAGCTATTAGATCTTGCAAACAAAATATGTGTGTCGGCTGATGTTGCGCTCTTAGATGTGTACTTCATGATGTTAGCCAAGATTATACCCGAGCTCGCATGAGCTCAATCCATGAATTTTAGGGCAAGATATATTTTTTTTTTTGTATCCAATGCTCCCTCTAAGGTCGTGATTGGCCAATTAGGTTGATTTTGTCTTGCTACCATTAGGCAAAGATCTAGTAGCCTCTACTGACTCTCCCTGAACTGATGTCTCACTAGTTTCTTTGATCTTCTATATCTTACCACTTTTTCTATATTTTTCCTTCTTGAAGCAAATTTCAAAATCACTCTTCACATCTGCAACACTCCTACCAATATTATTTCCATTTTTCTATGAATTCAAAGGAGGTGGCACTCTTCTGTTGTCTGATCCATTATACTTGCAAAATTTCACTATATGTCCTGGATTATTGCATTTGTAACATATAGGAGGTCTTCTTTCCTGATTGACTTGCAGCTTACAACATTTTTCAATGTGTCCAATGTTATTACATTTGTAGCATGTAGGTTTCATTGTAGATTCTCTTCCATTGTCTTGTCTTTATCCTGATTGATTAGGTTTTCTACATTCTATTTTCTTGTGCCCATATCCATTGCAGTTAAAACAATAACCAGAAAAAGTTCTAAAAGGGGCATTACCTTTGTAGTCTCTCTTCATGTGTAAAAATCTGTTGCGGCCAAAGAATCTACCTCTGAACGTTCTAATCTACTCTATAGGCTCTTTAATAGAAGGTTTCTCAGTATCAATCTTCTCATTTGATTTCTCTTCCTGATTCTTTGAACATTTAGCTTCATTGAAGCCAGTACCACTCATATCACCTTTAGTTTTTTGTTTGTTTCTTTTTTCATCAATCAAATCACTACTGGTGTGAAGTTTCTCAATGTGTTTCTTTGCTTCAACAAGTTCACCTTTTATAATCTAATTGTATTTCTCCATTTCTAGATACTTGTTCTTGTAGTTGTTAGCCTCATTCTTCATTTGATCTAATGCACTATTTAAAGCTTCTTCAACTTTCTTCTTTCCATCCTTCTGTACCTATATTTCTTTAGCCATAGTCTCATTTTCAAGTTTCAAAGTTTCATTCTCTTCTTTTAGTTACTTCATATTATCTGAACTGTCTTCAACTGAATCCTCTTTTATCTGAACCACAAGATCTTGTCTTTGATTTCTGGAAAGCTCATGTTGATCTTTGAGTTTATTTATGAATTTCTCAGCTCTTCGCATGTTGAATCTCAATTCTCCATTTTCTACTTTTGCTTTATCAAGGTCTTCAAGTGCAGCATCAAATTTTTCTTGCAAACTATCCAAATCCATTCTGATCTCCCTCAAGTTGTTAGACTTTCTCTCCAAGGGCCAAAAGCTCTAATACCAATTGTTAGGATTGGATAATACTAAGAGTGGGGGTGAATTAGTATTATAGAACTTAATTAAATTCTTCAACCATTTAAATATCAACCATAAACTTGCAGTAAATAAAAGAACATAAGAAAATGACACAATACTCATAACACCATAATTTTTTTTCGAGGAAACCCTAGCCAAGGGAAAGCCCCAATGGGGATGGTCCCACAAGCATGCACTAAAGTATAATGTCCTTGTAAGGAGACCTAGCCCTGTTAGGAGCTGAATATTACATAGTACATTTCCTTGTTAGAGGAATAACAACCCTGTTAAAGGTTCAAAACACCCTGTTAGGGGCCAACTAAGCTTACAACTCTTACAATATAATTCAAGTTACAAAGTGTTCTCAGTCATGAATAAAAACAAGCAACACTGGTGCTTAGATAGTTCCTTTAATGTTCTTCAGTGATCTCTATCATTCTCTGCTCTACTATTTGCTTCAACAACTTGTCCAACTAACATACTCTTACAATATTTATCAAAAATATCTTACATATATATCTCACAACTTTACAAAGTCGACACTCAATATGAATATTACAAATATTACTTAAGTCAGCCTTCAATACAAAATACATTTAATATAGTAAACACTAAATGCATAGTTGGCACTCTTGCATATTCAATGTGGAGGTTATCAACAACCAAAATACAACTTCGATTGTCTAGAGCCCAAGCCATACTCCCTCAATATTTTCTATTGTCAAACTGTTATGTTTCGTTGTTTTGCTGCAGTCTGTCTGTCTGTCTTCAATTCTGTCTAACTCACTGTAGACTAAACCAAAAAAAAATAGATCTTACATGGAGTTCATACATACCCCATACTATCTTCCTCTAAGCTCTCTTTCCCTAAATCATTGATCTCGATCCTCGACATCCAAAACATTTCTGTATCTCTGCTTCTACACTTAGTCGATTTCTGAATCACCAAAACTTATCTTTTCTGGAATCGGTCTGAAACCCAGATGTTTTTCCATAAATGACAATCAAAAAGTAAACTAAATTTACACAAAATTGTTTACTTTCCAATAGTATAATCTTTTCTCTTGAAACTTGACTATGTCATTTTACGTTTTTGACAATTTTTACGTATGACATGGTCGGGTTTTGACATGCTCGGTAAGCCTCTTACCTTCCTTTTATTGCTAATCCTAACTATGTTATCAAAGTTCACATGAAATAATATTTTATGCAGTAACCATATGTCTTCATTTCTAGCCATTACACAAGTGGTGTTAATATCATCAAGATAGAATAGGTTATCTTTGGTCTACTCACCAGTACCGATCAACCTTCCTGATTCATTAAAGATCTTTGCTCTTCTATTCTCAAATTATACTTGGTGGCCTATGTTATTCATATATGAAACACTCAATGTATTGTAATTAATCCCTTTTACCTAGTAAGCATTTTCACATTTGATCTTATTATTTATCATTATAGTTCCTTTACCTTCAACTAGACAAGGTGTGTCATTTCCCATTCTTACTGAACCACCATTGTAATACTCAAAAGTTTCAAACTTTTTCTTATCACTAGTCATATGGTGAGTACAAACATTGTCAATAATCCAGACATCATGTTTACTAACCTTAGATATGAGAGAATTTTCTACATACCTTTCATGTTCGTCTGAATCATCCTTCATAGCAACAAAGATTGTCTCAATCTCTTCATCAGACTCGGTGTTAGTATTTCCATCTTTGTTCTTGGCAATGTAACAAGCTTTCTTCCATTTGTCCTTGTAGTCTCGGGTATCTCTTCTATCATATTTTTGGTTGCTCTGGTAATCTCTATTATCACCTTTTTCAAGCTTCTTTTCATATGTTCTGTCATTACTTCTATCATCTTTTCTTCTATTAGGACATATTGCAGCAAAGTGTCCAATCTCTTTACAGTTAAAACTTACAAGTGGTAATTTACCTTTGTATTTACCTTTGCCTCTCTACAATCTTCCAGCCATTAGTGCTTCAATCTCATCAAGATCTTCTTCATCACTTTCACTATCACTATCTCTTCTCATAGTGTAGCTATGACTTGATTTACTTATTTTCATAGAAGATTTTAATGCAGACTCTATAGATGGTAAGACACTGTTATCAAAGTTATTCATCTCAAATAAAATAAGTCTTCCAATCAAGTTGTCTAGAGTTACATTATTTTTTTCTACTTCTCTCATTTCTTGTATAGCAGATACTCTAATACCATAAGAAGGCAATAATGTTCTTAGGATTTTACTTACCAGAGTCTCTTCTTTAAGTACACCTCCAACCCCTCAGATAACATTGACAACCTCTTTGATTCTAATGTTGTACTGAGTAAAGTTCTCACCCTCTTTCATTCTTAGGTCATCATATTTACCTCTTAGGCTTTCTTCCTTGGCTCTTAGTACATTTGCATCTCCTCCATGTACTAGCTTCAATTTGTCCGACATCTACTTAGCGATGGTGCAGGTTTTGAAATATTCAAATTCAGCATCGGAGAGTGAGGAAGCAAATTCTACCATCATAGAATTATGCTCATGCTTTTCTCTTAATTTTTCAAGTGTATGTGGTCCTGTAGGTCACACATATTCAATATATAAGTACTAAGTAACATCATTTCCAATACCTGATAGGTGGAGTCTTATTCTTCTTTTCTATGATGAAAATTTTTCCTTGTTCAACTTGGGCACATCTTGTTTGCTCATCTTGTGATCTTTTGCTTGAGTCTTTAAACTCCCTTTCTAGGCACACAAGATCTGACACCAATTATTAGAATAAATAAGAGGGGGGTGAATCAGTGGCCTCAAAAATATTCCAATAAATCAACCCAAAAACTTATTACCACAAATATAATCCTCTAGTTATCTTCAGTCCTACAAGATGAATGCCTTCAAATATTCTTAAAAAATAACTACTTCTTGGAGTTCTCTTTTAAACCTTATTCTTAATGTTTACCGAACAACAATCTTTCATTTACCGAAATATATTAAATTACTTAGTGTATACCGATCAATCCAAATTTAGTTATGTGAAATGTAAAACAGTAAAGTAATGACTCATAAACACATTGACACATAAATTTTTAACATGGAAACCCTATTAAGGGAAAAACCACTTAGGACCGGTAACCCAAAATTTTCACTCTTCAGAATTAATCTCGGTGAAGAGCCAACCCTGTTAAAGGTTACAAACACACTATTAGGTGTGACCTTGTTAGAGGATTTAAATAGAATAGTTTGTCACTTGATATCTGGCATCTCTATGCTACCTTCTATGACCAAACCTAGTGTAGTTTGTCAAATGGTATCTGGCATCTCATGCTATCTTCATGATCAAAATTTTTGATACTCCTTGGGATGTATCTCAATATAGAAAAGAATTTTAAGTCCTGCTCGGTTAAGAGACTTTATGATTCAATGGTTAAATTGAAACAGTAAAATGATCTGTTCACATATACAACTTGAATTGCAATTTTTCAGATCTATTGTAATCACATAATATCTTTCTCATCAATGGTTCCCTTTAATACCTTTTCTCCACTTCTTTCTTCTCTGTGAATGTTGTATGTTTCTCTATTCCTCGATGTCTGCAAAAATCCTTAGCTCTTTCCTTCAGCTTAATTGATCAGAATTGTATGAAGGCTTCTTTCTTCACCAGTATTCTTTTCAGCATCCATACTTTTCATAATGAATAGCTTGTCTATTTTATAGACATGATTTCACCATTTCTTGGTTCTTGATTTCTTGTTCCTAGCATGATCCACAATTCTCTCCTTTCTTGCTTTAAAGATTGCATGATTTTTATCTCATAGATTTCTCTTTGACAACTAGAATAAAACTCAAACTTATCTCTTGCTTCTAACTTGTCGATGTAAACAATGCAATTAAACAGTTAACTCTATATTTAGCTCCTTCCAGCTAAGTCTTTTTTCATTTCTGAACTTTAGTTCTGTCAGTCAACACTTCAGTTCTTCATCAGTGACAACTGATAGTTCCATCAGTAAGATTTTTGTTGTCCTCAGGAATCTCCTTATGTCGAGGTTGTTTGTATCCGTCGGGCATTACTATGAAGTTCTATCCATCAGGTAACACTGTGATTTTTCTCATCGGTAATGCTTTCTCAAGTTTCATGCTTGGGCATCACTGTTACTTTCCTCTTAGTTTACTCTATCTGTCATTGTGCACTCTATTGGTGTATATAGTCACTTAGTGCATACTGAACTTTTATGCATTACTAATAGCATAACCTTTGTTTCATTGGTTCTTTGAAGTCTTTGGAAATATGTAAGTGACCAATCACATAACATCAAGTTGACATCAATGACAATACAATACATTAAGTGATTTAATGTCTTGCATTAACTTTCTATGTCTCAGTGATTATCAACTTAATATCTTCAAACATTTAATCAGTTATAGCTCATCAGTAGTCATTGTATAAGGAAGAAAACAATGAGATTTTCCATTGCATAAAGGTAGCTAATGACCACATCATAATCTACAGTGGATACAAGGTAATTATAGTACACAAACACATTCATAATGGACACGTGAACATGATGATGAGGAAAGTAATAGTGAATATCCAAGGATCTGTCATATTGTATAGTGCTAATAATAGCAAATTGTTAGAATAATTGAGAGGGGGGTGAATCAGTGGCCTCAAAATTAATCCTTTAAAATCAACCCAAAAACTTATTACCACATTTATAAGCCTCTAGATATATTCATTCCTACAAGATGATTGCCTTGAAATAATAGTAATGAATAACTACTACTCGGATTACTCCTTTAAACCTTATTATTACTTTTACCGATTAGGAGTCATACTATTTACTGATATGCAGTAAATAACTAGTGTATACCGATGAATCTAGATTAAGTTATGTGAAATATAAAACAATAAAGTAATGACTCATAAACACATTGACACATGGATATTTAATGTGGAAACCCTGTTAAGGGAAAAATCACTTGGGACCGGTAACCCAAAATTTTCACTCTTTTGAAGTGAGCTCGGTGAAGAGCCAACCCTATTAAAGGTTACAAAAACACTATTAGGTGTGACATTGTTAGAATATTTAATATGAATAGTTTGTCACTTGATATCTGGCATCTAATGCTACCTTCTTTTCTCAAACCTTGGTCTGTCAATTGGTATCTAGCATTTCCAATGCTATCTTGTATGATCAAACATTTTGATACTCCATAGAATGTATCTCAATATAGAAAAGACTTTTAAGTCATGCTCAGTTAGGAGACTTTATGCTTCAATGGTTAAACTGAAATAGTAAATTGATCTGTTCACACATACAACTTGAATTGTAGATTTTTAGATCTATTGTAAGCACATTACCTTTCTGATCAATGTATCAATTCAATACCTTTGCTCTACACTATTATACTCTGTGATGTTGTATCTTTGATCGTTGGTGTTTGTAGAATTTAGATCTTTCCTCAGCTAGATTGATCAGGTTTGAATGAAGACTTTATTCTTCTTCAAAATTTCTTCAGCATCTATTCTCTAGTCACTCCCCTAATTCATAATGGATTAGCTTGTCTCTTATATAGACATGATTTAACTATTTTTTAGCTTTCTTGATCTTGGTGTGATCCACAATTCTTGCCAATATTGTTTTAAAGCATGCATGAGTTTTATCGGGTAGATAATTGGAATAAAGCAGCTTTAAAGCTCTCTCTTATCTCTTGTTTTTAAATTTTTGATCAAAATAATGTGATCAACCAATTAACTCTATATTTAGCTCTTGACAGCTAAATCTTTGTCATTTATGAACTTCTTGTTCTGTCTATCAACTCTTTAGTTCATCGTCGGTGATAACTGACAGTTTCGTCAGTGAGACTTCTGTTATCCTCGGGAATATCCATCCATCAGGGTTGTCTATATCCATTAGGCAAAACTATGGTTTATGCTTGTCAGGGTTGTCTATATCTGTCTGGAAACATTGTGGTTTGTGCTCATTGGGGTTGTTTGTATCCATTGGGAAACACTGTGGTTTTTTCTCGTTGGTATTGCTGTAATTTTGCTCATCGGGCAACACTTTGACATTCTTCTCAGTTTTTATGTCTGTTGGTGTGCACTTTGTCAGTGTAAGTAGTCACTTAGTGAATACTAAACTTTTATGCATTACTGATAGCATTGTCTTTGTTTCATTGGTTCTTTCAAGTCTTTGGCAATATGTACATGACCATACAGATTATATCAAGTTGTCATCAATGACAATACAATACATTAACTAATTTAATGTCTTGCATTAACTTTTTGTGTCTCTATGATCATCAACTTAACATCTTCAAACATTCAATCAGTTATAGTTCATCAATCTCTCCCTTTGGCATTGATGTCCAAACATACTACATTATCACACTATATTATTACTAATACAATATCAAATATAACAGTTGAAGTTCATCAAACTACCAATCTTATGTACTATAACCAATACAAATATGTGGTTCTTGGTAAGCTCTGTTAGCTTAGATTTGATTCTTGCAGCTTTCTCTTTGTCTTTAATCCCTTCATTGGATAGATATCGAGTCTTTCTTCTTATTATGTGATGTGTTCTCTCCTTGTGTAAAATTCTCTCCCTTTGATTGTTCTTCTCTTTTGATGTCACTTTATCTTTGTTAGCAAATCTCTCCCTTTTTATGTACTCTCCCTTTGAATGATTCTAGTGGATAAGAGGAATAATCTCTCCCTAAGAATAATGTGATAATGGATATAATCTCTCACTTTGATAGCAGCGCCAAACAAATAATCCAACGACGGTAATTCCAAATCATCCATTCTATCCATTCATAATATATTCCTTGAATTTTCCTATCCATTAGCAATACAATTACTTTGGTGCTCGGTGTAGATATATACCTTGTTGTGTACAGATGTATCTTTGCAGTCCATCTCTTTGCTTACATCAACATGAATGATATTTTGATAATATGTAGGTTGATGTAGCCTCCTAGTCATCTTACTGACCAGTAGACAAGGGTCTGACCCCTAGTCTCTTTCTCAAGTACTCAAATGTATCCTTGGGCTTTGGCTTGGTGAAGATATTAGCTAATTGTTCCTTGGATTGCACATACTCAAGTATCACCTCTTTATCTTGGAATTGTTCTCTCAAATAATGATACTTGATAGCAATATGCTTTGTCTTAGCATGCATGACTGGATTCTTGGAAATGTTAATTGCACTAGTATTATCACAATACATAATTTCTGGTTTTAGAATCTTCAAATGCATACCTTCCAGTAACTATTTGATCCATGAAATATTTCAGCAATTTGTAGCTGCAGCAACATACTCTACTTCTGCAGTAGACTGAGAGATGCATCCTTTCTTCTTGTTGATCCATGTGACAAGTCTGTCACCATAAAGAATGCTCCTCCAGTTGTGTTCTTTCGTTCATCAATTTTTCCAGCCCAATCAGCATCGGTATGGACTTGAAGTTTAAATTTACTTTGTCTATTGTACCATAAGCCATATTCCTCGGTATTCTTTAGATATCTTAGGATTCTTTTGACAGTAGTCATATGTGATTCCCTGGGATTAGCAGAGAATCTTGCAACTATTCCTATTGCATGTGCAATATATGGTCTAGTATGTAAAACATACATGAGTTTTCCTATCATTGATTTGTACAAAGTCTCATTTACCTCAAGTGACTTGTCCTCCTTTTTTAGCTTACATCTAGTTGTCATCGGTGTTCCAACTAGCTTGGAATCTTCCATCTTGAATATTTTCAGCACTTCCTTGATGTATTTTGATTGTGTAATGAAAATGCATTCATCTTGTTGCATGATTTGTAGACCAAGAAAGAAATTGATCTCTCCAAACATAGACATCTCAAACTCTTTTCTCATTTCATTATCAAATGATTTTCATAACATTTCATTTCCTCCAAATATGATTTCATCAACAAATATTTCAGCAATCAGAATGTTATCATCAGTATCTTCCTTCAAATAAAGATTACTATTTTCACTAGTTCTTACAAATCCAATACTTATGAGATAGGAATGAAGTCTTTCATACCAGGCTCTAGGTGCTTGTTTTAATCCATACAAGGCTTTTTGTAGTCTGCATACCATGTTTCTCTTGTCTAGATCCACAAACCCTTCCGGTTGCTCAATGTATACCTCTTCCTCAAGTATTCCATTTAGGAATATAGACTTGACATTCATCTGGTATACCTTGAATCCTTTGAATGCAGCATAAGAAAGTAGTATTCTAACTCCTTCTATCCTAGCAATGGGTACAAAGGTTTCTCCATAGTCAATCCCTTCTTCTTGTGCATACCCCTTGCATACTAATCTTTCTTTGTTTCTAGTGACTTCTCCATTCTCATTCAGCTTATTTCTGAATATCCATTTGGTACCGATGACATTCTTTTCATCTGATCTCGGTACAAGTGTCCATGTCTTTTTTCTCAATATTCTCAATTTCTTCATTCATAGAACTAATCTATTCCTCATTATCAAGTGCAGCATTAACAGATTTTGGCTTAAAATCACAAATTAGACATCTAGTATTTAGAGACTTCCTTCTTGTTCTCATACCATCCTCTTTGTCTCCTATGATTTGGTTTTATGGATGGTTCCTTCTAATATACTTGGAAAGTATTGGTTTAGCTCTTTGTCTATCATCCTGATCATCATTTTTTTCTTCATTCTGATCTTCATCACTTTGTACATCATCTTGAGCAATATCCTGATTTTTGGTGTTTGCAACCTGATGCTCGGTTACAATGTTCTGTTACTCAGGAGCTATATATTGTTTCTCGGGTAGAGTGTTAGGTTCTTCATTGTAAACAAACCTATTGTAGTCCTCTAGTTCTTTTCTACT
Organism: Thuja plicata; assembly: GCA_018584345.1. Lineage (NCBI taxonomy): Eukaryota > Viridiplantae > Streptophyta > Pinopsida > Cupressales > Cupressaceae > Thuja > Thuja plicata. Next base: position 373,555 of record MU227043.1, read on the forward strand.
TTCCTTTTCATTCTTCTCTGCAAATTCATCTATCTTTACATTTGCACTTTCAATCATTTTGTTAGAGGCTTTGTTGAGACATTTATAAGCCTTGCTCTTGGTAGAATACCCTAGAAAGACACCTTCGTCACTTTTGGAGTCAAGCTTTCCATTTCTATCATCTTTTAAAATATAACATTGACTTCCAAATATTTTGAAGTAACTTACATTGGGTGTGTGACCATACCATAGATCATAGGGTGTCTTCTTGGTGTCCTTTTTCAATTGTACTATGTTCAATGTGTAAACAACAGTTGACAGCCCCCCTCCAGAAGATTTGGGTGATGCCTTTCTCTATCATCAGTTTCCTTGCACAATAAACAATGGATCTATTCCTTCTTTCAGTAATTCCATTTTGTTTTGGTGTTCTCGGTGTAGAGACCTATATTTTGATTCCATGCTAATTGTAAAAGTTAGTGAATTCATCTGAAACAAATTCCCCTCCTCTATCTGATCTTAAGCATTTCAATTCCTTACCACTTTGGTTTTCTACCATAGCCTTATACCATTTAAACATCTTGAATGCTTTAGATTTATCTTTTAAAAACATAACTATCATTATTCTAGAGTAATCATCTACAAAGAGAATGAAATATCTATCACCATTGTAGCTCTTTTTCCTCATGGGTCCACATAGATCAGTATGGACTAATTCTAGAATAGCGTCAGATGTATGGGTTTTTCTTTTGAAACTAGACTTTTTCATCTTACCTTTTTGACAATTTTTTCACATGATGTTGTCTGTCTTTGACATTCTTAGTAAGCCTCTTACATTTCTCCCTTTTCTTATCTTTATCATGTTGTCAAAATTCACATGACACAATATTTTATGCCACAACCATATGTCTTCATTTTTATCCATTAAGCAAGTGGTGCTAGTATTAATAAGATAGAATAAATTACCTTTGGTCTATTCACCAGTTCTGATAAACCTTCCCGATTCATTGAAGATCTTTTCCTTCTTATTCTAAAACACCACTCGGTGACCTAATTTATTCAGCTGAGAAACACTCAACAGATTATAATTCAAACCTTTCACCCAATAAGAATTTTCTAATTTTATCAGTTTATTCAACATTATAGTTCCTTTACCTTCAACTGGACAAGGTTTATCATTACCCATTCTTACTGTTCCACCATTATAATACTCAAAAGTATTAAAATTTTCTATGTCACCTGTCATATGGTGAGTACAGCCACTATTTATAATCTAGATATCATTATTGCTAACCTTAGATATGAGTGCAATTTCTACATACCTTTCATCTTCATCTGAATCATCTTTCATAGCTACAAATACCATTTCTATGTCTTCATCAGATTCGGTGTTAGTATCTTCATCTTTGCCTTTAGCTAGGTAACTGACTTTCTTTCCTTTGTCCTTGTAGTCTCGGGTATCTCTTCTTTCAGATTGTCGGTTGCTTCTGTAATCTTTGTTATCACCTCTGTCAAAATTATTTTCAAAATATCTGTTATTACTTTTATCATCTTTTCTTCTGTTAGGACATCTTACAGTAAAGTTTCCAATCTCTTTACAATTAAAACATACAAGTGGTAATTTACCTCTATATTTACCTTTGCCTCTCTAAAGTCTTCTTGCTATTAGTGCTTCAATTTCATCAAGTCCTTCTTCTTCACTTTCACTATCACTATCTTTTCTTGTAGTGTGTTTATGACTTGACTTACTAATCTTAAAAAATATTTGGATGCAAACTCTATATTTGGTAAGACATTGTTATCAAAGTTATTCATCTCAAATGAAATCAGTCTTCCAATCAAACTATCTAGAGTAACATTGTTATTTTCCACTGCTCTCATTTTTTGTATGGAAGATACTCTAATAGAATATGTAGGCAGTAAGGTTCTTAGAATTTTACTGTTATCTCTTCATCTAGTACACCTCCAACTCCTCAGATAGCATTGACTACCTCTTTGATTATGCTACTATACTATGTGATGTTTTCACCTTCTTTCATTCTGAGATCATCAAAATTTCCTCTAAGGATTTCTGCCTTGGCTCTTAGAACATTTATATCACAACTTCAGTTTGATGACATTAATTTTCCATTAGTATGAAAAAAACACTTTCGGTAAGCATACACCGAAAGACAGGACTAAGCAAACCAAAGATCAAATATTAAGAGATCACCGAAGATGGCTAAGTGCAAAGAGAACCAACGACACAACTTAGTGTGTAAACCAAAAATGCAATGATAGAAAGATAAAGAGGAACCCGACAGAGGAACCCAACATGCAAGATACAGTGCAGACTGACAAGATAGTTAAAGTACAACTGACATAACAAAACCAAAGACAGAACCAAAAGTTAGTTGTAGCCCGCAAAACATGGATCTGACCTCCTCGTCAGATAAAGAAAGTGTATTCTATTTATAGGATATTTATTTTTTAAAATCCATTTATTTAGGGACAAGATACAAGAATGTAAGTGCTTTAATCAGTTTAACTGATTTAAAACACATAGACTAGGAGATCTAGGTACAAGTTGTAAACCTGATCTCAGAGTTAACATTGTTTCTATCGAAACTTGATGAAGTCAATCCATCTATAATAGATGATGCAATAATTAATTATTAACAATGTGAAGAGAGAGGAGAACATGAATGAATCAAACGATCACATCTATGGATCAAATTGAGAGTTTCAAGAACAGGAATAGTAAAAGGTGAATCAGGTTATCAGAACCAAGAACAGAGCATACCAAGAATCAAAGGTATTATTCAATCACAATTAGGTGATAATATTTTTCATGTAAACTAAATTGGATCTGTATCAACAATAGGAGATTGCATTTACCAGGTCAATTTGTAATTTTCTATCATTCTAACAAGTGCAGCAAATTGTAAAAATCCTTTCAAGGAAGGTGGATTTAACAGTCCAACAACAAATCTCTTAACCAAGTGCACACTCAACAATGTTGCAAAAGATCTTAATAAAGTAGAGTTTAACAGGTCTCTACTGATACTCCTAACAGGGTATATCATCAAAAGTGATCAAATTGTAAGCCTTAACTAGCCCCTTCCAATCTACAGATAGTGAAGATTTTGCGAGTGCCATCCCCACCATAGTTTTTACTTCCTCACAAGAGTTTTCTGCAATATCATATCTTGTGTTATGTGTCAAATTACTTTCATGAATGTTTCTATGAATGTTCACATGTATGTTAATGTTATGGATTGATACAACTCACATCAAGATAGTATAAATCATATTGAATGGATATACAATTGATTACAAAGGTTAATTGATAAAAAGGATATAAAAGTTTTAGAGGTATTGATTCACCCCTCCCCTCTTAGTACATACTTCCCATTAATCCCAACAATTGGTATCAGAGCTTAGTCTCTTCTTGAAAAGCTTAAAGGCTTAGAGAAAAGATCATAAAATGGAGAAGTACAGACTTGATAAATATATTGAGAATAAAAAGCTTGAAATTCAGATGTTCTATGAATAGTATAAAGAAGTTGGAATCAATATGAGATAGCTACTAGATGAAAGAAAGAATATGGCATCTCGATGTAATGAGAAAAATTATCATGAGAAAGAGATACCAGATTTATTTGAGTCTTCAGCACCAACTACAAGAAAAGCATCAGATACATTATAAGAAAGCATCACAAGCCTAACTATAATCAATCTACATATGGATGGACAAGTTAAATCTCTGCAAATCAGTCAAGAGACATAGATGGTAAGGATGATTGATGTCATGAACAATGCTAGACAAGATGAGCAAGAAAGAACACTAGCTATTGATGATAGAAGAAAGATCACTGAAAAGATACAAGAAAAAGAGTCTGAAATAGAAAGACTTACAGAGCATCACCATGAGATTACAAATCAGATTATTCTTATGAGTCAAGAAGCAAATAGACTAAATTTTGAACTTATTGAAAGAATAGAAGCTATTGGTGAACTGAGGGATGATAATTAAAATTTGAAAGATGAAATAAGAATTCAGCAACAACATAGTGAAATTATCAAGAAAGCTTAAGAAAGAAATAAAAGAATGGATGATTTTCTTGAAGGACAACAAAGAGTCAACAACAATACCGGTCTAGGTTTTACCGAGAATGGAGAATCATCAAATCAAACTGATCCAAAGAATGTTTATACAAATTCAAGACCAAGAAAGCTTACCTGCAATCACTATGGAAAGCAAGGCCATACATCAAATGTATGCAAAGGAAAAATGAAAGGTATTCCTAAATCTACATCTTCATTCATGAGATTCTGTTATAAATGTAACAAGAAAGGAAATAAAGCATATGAATGTAAGTCTAAGATGAAACAACCAAAGAAGGAAACCTACATGGACAAGTATTGTCCTACTTGCAAAATGAATGGGTACACAACTCTTGAATGCTGGAAAAAGAAAAGGAAATCGTGGAAGCCTATAGGTCAAGAAACTCCCTATCAACCAAAGAGATTCAGTAATCAGTATGTATGGGACTACAATACTTGGACAAATTATACAGCATGTGGAAGATATGGTCACATTGCTGCAAACTATATTAGACAATGGACTAGAAAGTCTAGAAGCTGGACTAACCCTAGAATGGCATGCTTACACTATCATAAAGTTGGTCATCTCAAGAAAGACTGTAGAGATGAAATGATAGAAACAAGCACATATCCCAATGGAAACACCATTGAAGATATCCAGAGGGCAAGAGACAAAATTTGGAGAAAGGCTTCAAGCAATGATGAAGCTGGAATGAGCAATGCAAATGGTGACACCTCATCTAATGGATCCAGTGATATCACCACCCCCACCTAGGAAGAACAAGTAAGTATGGAACTGCAATACCCCAAGCTATTATTTTACATTAGTTTTATAATATGTTGATATAAATGCCAAATTAGCATAAGAAAGATGCACCATGGTATTACTTGTTAAAATATGTGATAACTATGCTTTCAGGCATATATACCAAAAATCGTTAGTATACACTCAAAGCTAAGACTTCCTACACTTACCGAGAAGTGTTGGTTAAAAGAAAAGTTGCTAAGTATAAACCAAGCCTCATCGGTAAACAAACAAAATGAACAAAGTTGTCTGTGATACCGAAACCTGTCGATAAAAGAAAATAGAATAATCACTTCTCTGAAACATTATTAGTGTCGCCGAAGGGAAGTGAAGTCTTCACGGATGAACTCAGTCTTCATACATCAAGGAGTTGGTAATAATTTATGACACATATTTTAGGGAAACACCTATAAATAGGGCAACAAAACAACTCATTTGTCACGACACTCTGAGCAGAGCGACCGAGGCAATTTTAGAGTAGAAAGAAACTGAGTTATAGAGAGACCTCGACTCAACACATAGCACTCCAAATCAAATCAATAATCATTTAAAGCATATACAATAAGTTCTACGAGACCGAAAACTCTATTTTTATGCATTAGGCAGGAAGCCCTAAAATTGAAAATGGCCTCGACATCAAGAACAGTGAAATATAAGAATGCAAATAAGGATGAGTTCAAGCTCATCATAATTTGGCATGTGAGGAACCTAACTAAAAGATCCATCCTGTGGTCGCCTCACAACCCAATGAGACTGGAGTATTTTTACGCATAATAGCTAGGGTTTTACTTGTGGAAGACGTTCGATCTTTCATATATTGCAAGATTGCAGAAATAGGAACTTCAGAGGTTGAAGAAGCTAATAAGAAGCTATGTAATGAAGATGGAACACTGAAAGATGAACACAAGCACATTGAAGTAAAAGGGCTCACCAATGCCCTAATGTTCCTAAAGGTTTTCAAAACCGAATGGATTCGGTTAGTGCTAATCTGAATGGATTTGGTTAGTGCTAATCCGAATGGATTCGGTTAGTGCTAAGCTAAATGCATAAAAACAAGCTATAGCTTGATGAACCAAAGGTAATAACCCAATATTTCATCCATGAAGTCATTGGTTATCCCATAACCAAGAAAGTTAAGGCACTAAAGCATCCACCAAAGGCTGAGACCAAGAAAATGACAAGAACCAAATGGGATGGCAGAGGACTAAAGGTTACCACAATAACTGATGATGAGATCAAGTTCGGTGCATGCATCCTAGGATAAAAATTCTTCCAGGAAAGTAGATTGAACAACATAGCATCAGGTGCATTGGACATAGCCTACAAAATTGTGAAGAAGGGAACACAATTGGACTTATCTGAACTACTCCTAAATCATTTTATGGATAACTTAAATACTATCAGGAATGAAAAGTCAAACACTTGTAGGTTTGGCTCACTAATAATGTGTATTTTCTTTTATTTTCAAGAAACATTCCCATCAGTAGGAGATATGAAATGGGATAGCACCAAACCGGTCACCATGCAAATTAGTGAGTACATAGCTACATTGGGAAATAACTTTGAGACAGTCATGGATGAATACTTCAATGTATTCAAAGACCAAATGCAAAAGAGGGTAAGAATCCCTGAGCAACTCATTGAAAAATATAAGGATGAAATATACTTCATGGTTGATATAGACAATACATAAATTAATCTTGATGTATCGAGGACACCATGGTTGCAACCATTAGAGTATGAGATCGACATTGATCTTGCAAATAAGGAAATTGATGCCTTGATCAATGAACCATTGGATAAGAAACAACCAAAATTTGGAACATCTGAAGAGGCCAAGACAAGAATAAAATTCGGCCTAGTTGTTAAGAAAATTGTCAGGAAGAAAGACAAGATGGTGAATAATTGCAAGAAGATATTGTCGGCAACCGAGGAAGAAGCTGAACAAAATGAAGAAGTTGAATAGGAGGAAGAAACCAAAGAATATTTATCTATCGATAAAGATGAAGGAAAGGATTACTCTAAGGAAACAAAGTCAGATTCACCACCTCCTCCACCAAATAAAAATCTGAGGACAATAGCTGCTTCTAGGAAAAGAAGCCAAACATCAACAGATTCTACTCCTTCACCGTTGAAGAAAGGAAAGGTCAGGACTTACAAGAGGAAATCTTCCGCACCGAAGAGAGGACAAAACAAAAGAGGAAGGAAATCCATAAGAAATCAAGAGGATATAGAAGAAATAGAGCAGGATGAATCTGTAGAAGTAGAAAGTACTAAGATACAATCTCCTGAATCTATTGATGACATATGCAAATCTATTGTAAACTCTAGATCTATATCAGATTCAAAGATCAGAAGATGGTTGAAGTTAGACCCAAAAGATCAGAATAAAGTAGAGGATGCCATCATAGCTAAAATGTACAAGTTTAAATATGTACCAATTCAGTTTGAAGGAATTTATGTACCAAGGGAGCTCTTGGATAGACTATACTCCCGTTTTACATTTGCATTGAAGAATGAGAAAGAAATAAGAGAAAGATTACTAGTTTCTCTAATGCCACCTAAATCAAAGAAGGTTGAAATAGATGAAATGATGGAAAAGTACAAAAAGGAGTTCTCACCGAAGCTAAGAGCATATAAATTTCTTGAAGGAAAGCTTATAGAGATTGAGTAGGACAGCCACAAGAAATGGTGCAAGATAATGAATAGACCTACTAAGGAGGAAAGCCCTGAAAAAGACCTTCAATAACAAGATGTTGACAAGGCAACTCAAAATGACACATCTATTGAGTTAGATAGAGAAGAAGATGATACAACCAGAAACAAGACTGTAGATGTTGCAGATGAATCATGTCTAGATACCACAAATGACAACATTGTGGACACTAATGTCATTGACATTACTGATGAACCAGCAGAGGAAGTGAATAAGGATGAAGATATCACTGTTGCAAAGGAAAAAATCAATGAACAGGACACAATAGTTGACACTGCACAAGTGAATATTCTAGGAAACATGTCAATATTGATACAAGGTATCAATATCCTGGAAAAATCAAGAAAGTCACTTGAAAGGATACTCCCAAGAATGCAGGGGAAGAAGAAAAAAAAGACAACACCGATGGTCAACAAGACGTCGAAGATACTCAAGATGTAACCGACACTGATAAGGTTACTAGAGGAAATAAGGAAAAGGATGCAGATACTCAAGAAAAGAATGCAGAAACAAAGACTGATGAAGAAAAGGACACCAATGCAAGAGACAAACCTAAAGATGGTACTTCTGAAGAATCCAACAAATGTTCCATTGACGATGTTAAGGTGAATCTGGATACGTCTATAGACACCCAACAAGGTGAAACAGACACCAAGAAGCAAAAAGAAGCACAACAAGTCACTTCATCAAGCACAACAAAGAAAGTTGAGAAATTGGCAATGGTCTTACATTCTAGTGATTCATAGAAGAAGAAGAAGAAATCAAAGAAGAAAAAGTTAGAGGTCACATTGGATGAACTTATAGAAATACCAAAGTGTGACCCATCTACACTTGACTTTGAATCATTACAAGAATATGGAGAAATATGCCAACGAAAGGCATTGCAAGAGAAGCTGAAGAAATAGCACAAGGACTCCATGGTACTAGAGACAACATAGGACATATTACATCAAATTGTGCTTGATGTTGATATTGATCAAAACAAGCCAATACTTGATCAATTAGCTACTCTAACCATTGCAATCACAACTCAAAATTTTGATGCTGAGAAGGAAATTGAGAAGAGAGCCGAGATGAAGTACCAACAAAAGCTCATTGAAAACATCAGCCAAGAAGTGGCGGTAAATAAGGTAAAGCTATCATAATTCATCACTAAATTAGATCCAATAATATCTGAAGCTATAACCTTGATTCAAAAGTTGAGCACATTAGACAAGTTCACTAAATAAAATAGTGGAAACATTGTAAAGATGGATACAGATCTAGAAAATAGTGCACAAAGCTTAACCACCGATGGAGACAATGAAGTTAAGATGCATTATGAGAAGATAATTGAAATAAAAAGGTTAAGGCGGGAACTGTGGGAGGTAGAAATGCACTTTAGGGAAGAATTAACCAAGCTCCAAGCTCAACTTCTACCAACCCTTACACTGCTCCAACATCATATCAGTTCAGCAAGGCAACTGATAGCAACTCCCGAGATGTCTGTATCAGAAAGCATCTATGACATGCACTCAAAGATCACACTCGAGCACATGGCTCTGGAGAAACTCAAAGAACAATGGGATAAAATGATGGAATACATGAAGTCTTCACACTCCCACATTTTTTATAAGCTCTAAAGGTAAAGACCTTTGCCCTTAATATCAAAAAAGGGAGAAAATTACATGAGTACAAAATACAAAAAGATAAAATGATATGTATTCATTCATTCATTCAGATGGGCAAATGGTAGATAGTATATGTATATTCATATGGAAAAAATGATATGTATAAGGAAAGACATCATATGTACAGTTATACCGACATATACATAGGGGGAGTCATTAAATGACTAAGGATTATATATGTTGTATATACTTAACATTTTGTTGGTATTTTACACATGTCGGTTTTTAATACTAATGTCCAAGGGGGAGATTGATGACATTAATTTTCCATTAGTATGCAACCAACACTTTTAGTAAGAATACACCGAAATACAAGACTGATCAAACCAAAGATCAGATATTAAGAGATCACCGAAGATGACTAAGTGCAAAGAGAACCAACGACACAACTTAGTGTGTAAACCAAAAATGCAATGATAGAAAGATAAATAGGAACCCGACAGAGGAACCCAACATGCAAGATACAGTGCAAATCGACAAGACATTTAAAGTGCAACTGATAGAACAAAACTGAAGGAGAGTCAAGCATGACCCGCAGACATAACCAAAATTCAGTTGTAGCCCACAAAAAGCGGATCTGACCTCCACTTCAAATAAAGAAAGTGTATTCTATTTATAGGATATTTATTTGTTTTAAATCCATTTCTTTAGGGAGAAGATACATTAATGTAAGTTCTTTAATCAGTCTAACTAATTTAAAACACATAGACTAGGAGATCTAGGTACAAGTTGTAAACCTGATCTTAGAGTTAACATTATTTGTATTGAAACTTGATGAAGTCAATCCATCTATAAATAGATGATGCAATCATTCATTATTATTGATGTGAAGAGAGAGGAAAACATGAATGAATCAAACGATCACATCTATTGATTAGATTGAGAGTTTTAAGAAGAGGAACAACAAAGCGTGAATCAGGTTATTAGAACCAAGAACAAAGCATACTGGGAATAAGAGGTATTATTCAATCACAATTAGGTGATAATATTTTTCATGTAAACTAAATTGGATCTGTATCATTAATAGGATATTGCATTTACCAGGTCAATTTGTAATTTTCTATCATTCTAACAAGTGGAGCAAAGTGTAAAAATCCTTTCAAGGAAGGTGGATTTAACAATCCAACAACAAATCTCTTGACCAAGTGCACACTCAACAATGTTGCAAAAGCTCTTAATAGAGTAGAATTTAATAGGTCTCCACTGATACTCCTAATAGGGTAGGTCATCATAAGTGATCAAATTGTAAGCCTTAACTGGCCCCTTCCAATCTGGAGATAGTGAATATTTTGTGGGTTCCATCCCCACCATAGTTTTTACTTCCTCACAGGAGTTTTCTATGATATCATATCTTGTTTTATGTGTCAAATTAATTTCATGAATGTTTCTATGAATGTTCACATGTATGTTAATGTTATGAATTGATAAAACTCACATCAAGAGAGTATAAATCCAATTGCATGGATATAAAATTGATTACAAAGGTTAATTGATAAAAAGGATATAAAAATTTTAGAGGTACTGATTCTCCCCTCCCCTCTCAATTCCTACTTCCCATTAATCCCAACACAGTTTATCCCACATCTACTTTGCAGTTGTGCATGTTTTGACATCTTGAAACTCAGCATCAGAGAGTGAGGAAGCTGACTCTATTACCATGCAATTGTGTTCATGCTTCTCTCTCAATTGATCAACTCTATGAGGACCTATGGGAAACACATATTCAATATCTAAGTATTGAGTAAAATCATTTCCAATACCTGATAAGTGGATTCTTATCCTGCTTTTCCATGAAGCAAAGTTGTCTTTGTTCAACTTGGGCACATCTCATCTATTCATCTTGTGATCTTTTACATAGGTCTTCAAACCTGCCTTCTAAGCACACAAGCTCTTATACCAATTGTTAGAATAACTAAGAGGGGGGGTGAATCAGTGGCCTCAAAATTAATCCTTTAAAATCAACCCAAAAACTTATTACCACATTTATAAGCCTCTAGTTATCTTTAGTCCTACAAGATGATTGCCTTGAAATAATAGTAATGAATAACTACTACTCGGATTACTCCTTTAAACCTTATCCTTACTTTTACCGATTAGCAATCTTTCTATTTATCGATATGCAATAAATAACTAGTTTATACCGATCAATCCAGATTAAGTTATGTGAAATGAAAAATAATAAAGTAATGACTCATAAATACATTGAGAGGTGGGTTTTTAACATGGAAACCCTATTAAGGGAAAAAAACACTTGGGACTAGTAACCCAAAATTTTCACTCTTCTGAAGTGAGCTTGGTGAAGAGCCAACCCTGTTAAAGGTTACAAACACACTGTTAGGTGTGACCTTGTTAGAGGATTTAATATGAATAGTTTGTCACTTGATATCTGGCATCTAATGCTACCTTCTTTTCTCAAACCTTGGTCTGTCAATTGGTATCTAGCATTTCCAATGCTATCTTGTATGATCAAACTTTTTGAAAATCCTTTGGATGTATCTCAATATAGAAAGGACTTTTAAGTCCTGATCGGTTAGGAGACTTTATGCTTCAATGGTTAAATTGAAATAGTAAATTAATTTGTTCACACATACAACTTGAATTGCATATTTTTAGATCTATTGTAAGCACATTACCTTTTTGATCAATATATCAATTCAATACCTTTGCTCCACATTGTTTTTTTTTGTGATGTTATATCTATGTTCGTCGGTGTCTGCAGAATTTAGCTCTTTCCTTAGCTTGATTGATCGGATCTGAATGAATACTTTCTTCCTCTTCAAAAAAATTTCAGCATCTATTCTCTAGTCACTCCCTTAATTCATAATGAATTATCTTGTCTCTTATATAGACATGATTTAACCATTTCTTGGTTTTCTCAATCTTGGCGTGATCCACAATTCTCGCCAATCTTATTGATAAAAACAATGTGATCAACTAGATAACTCTATATTTAGCTCTTGACAGCTAAGTATTTTTTCATTTTTGAACTTCTTGTTCTATCGTTCAAATATTCAGTTCATTGTCAATGACAACTGACAGTTCCATCGGTGAGACTTTTGTTGTCCTTGGGAATCTCCATCCGTCAGGGTTGTCTGTATTCATCGGACAACACGGTGGTTTGTACTCATCGGGGTTGTCTATATCCGTCAGGAAACATTGTGGTTTGTGCTCTTCAGGGTTGTTTGTATCCATTGGGAAACACTACAGTTTGTGCACGTTGGTAATGCTATGATTTTGCTCGTCGGGCAACACTGTGACATTCTTCTCAGTTTATTCTATCCGTCGGTGTGCACTCCATCGGTGTAAGTAGTCACTTAGTGAATACTAAAATTTTATGCATAATTGATAGGATAACCTTTGTTTTATTGGTTCTTTGAAGTCTTTGGAAATATGTACATGACCATACAGATTATATCAAGTTGACATCAATGACAATACAATACATTAATTGATTTAATGTCTTGCATTAACTTTCTGTGTCTCGGTGATCATCAAATTAACATATTTAAACATTCAATCAGTTATAGTTCATCACAAATATCATATTTAATGCAACCAATTAACAATAATATTCACATCAAGTTGATTTAATGAGTAGAAAATTATTTGAAATATTGGCACCCAAAATTATAGTTCTCATGCATGAAAGTAGAAAATCCAATGCAAGTGGTTCCATTAAGGACAATGAGATGTCAAAGTAGTTAAAGAGTGTTTCCAAGACAACAAAAATAGATAATCATTGTTATGAATAGTAAAGGAAACCATGTAGTGATAGCCATAACTACTATAAGTCAATGATATATAGTATGGAGAATAAATGAATAATCATTGTAATGAACAGTAAAGGAAACCATTTAATGGCAGTCATAACTATTAAAAGACAATGATATGTATATGGAGAAAAGCACTAACATTCAATCTATGAGAAGATAATATTTTAAAAAGTGAAAAAAACATAGTGCAAAAGCACTACCAAGATAAGATGGGTACAAAAAAGGATCACAAATATAGTGAAGATGTTCCAAACAAGGCCATAGTGTCAAGGTTTGAAGACCATAAGCCAAGATCGAGATAGTGGTCCCAGAACCAAAAGATATCTATTTTTTATTTCTCAAACCCTCAAGATGTCTACAAATTTGACAATGATATACATATATATACATAGTGGTAAGCATTTTCAAGGAGTAGGGTAGGGTTTTTTATACTAATGATTATTCAAAATAGGATTTTCCTTCATGTGTTAGGAATAAATACCTTCAACGTCCTTGATAAGATATATATTTTACTGTTTGTAAAGATTTCTTCTCCTTTTTAAAAGATGTATATGATGTTTTCAAAAGATTAATACACTATAATGGAAAGACTACGATGTTTTGAAAATATTCACACACCACAATGGAAAGACTACAATGCTATACAATGTACATGAATAGTAATACACAATATCAAAGAGCATTGATATTCAAATGCATGGAGAAATAGTGATCTCCAAAAGGCAAAGAAGTCTCAACAAGTTGAATACCAAAAGATGGTCTAGATACAAGATAAAAGCCACAACCTACAAAGAAAGATTAAAAGAAACACTCAAGGTACCTATTAATGAATCCATGACCTATACAAGAAACTCTATAAACTCTTCCAGAGATCCTTTGAAATCTAGATACAACCATGGAAGTTCCCTCTTAGCAGAGTGGCACACAAATAATGAATGAAGAATCAAAATAATGGTCGCGGGTTTGTGTTAGGGTCTTCTTTTTTCCCTAAAGTAAACACCTTTCCTTGGGATTTTTTTTCCTTTTTTTTTAAATATTTTGTTCAAACTAATACGCCATTACTTAAGTGTTATATATATATTTTTCATCAAGATTGAAAATTTAAAATATTTGCTAAGTGATGTTGTGTATATCACTTAGTAAATATTATTTATGGTGCAAAAAAAATCGTTTGTCTTTATTTTTATGAGTCATAAGAGATGTGGTTGAAAATTTATCAAAATTCCTAGAATATAGTAGAGGTTGGAGAGGTTGAAAACATATGGAGGTGTAATCAATAAAATGATGAGAAATGTTAGGATAGATCACTCACCAAATTATAGGTTACTATAGGAAGATACAAAACCTTGTAACAAAGGAAATCTGATTAGTACAAGATAGGATTTCAATTCATAATCTTTGCAATTTAGGGTTTTGGATTGGTCTTCCTTGCACTTGAATTCTTGATGGGCTTAAATGCTTTCTGATTGATGCCTTCAATGGATTGATGTTTTCTTACTTGAAACCCCTTGAATTCACAATATCTTGATAATGCTTGCATGAAGATGAGATGTCTTACAATTGATGGATTGAGATCATGAATTTTAGGTGTAATGAGATGTGAAAATGAGAGGAAGAAGTCTCCTTTTATAGTGATTTGAGAGTCCAAAATTGTGAAGGTCAACTGTACTAGGCAGGAAAATGAAATACCTTGCATTGGGCCCGAAACCCACCAAAATTCAACCCCTGAGGTATAGGTCAAAATAGGTTTTCCCTATATTTGGTATAGGTAAAACCAAGTTATACCTATACCTGAAAGGGTAAATTTCAAGGTGAAAGTTGCAAGATTCGAGAAGTGTTAGGTGATTCGGGGAAAAATGGAAAGATAAGCAGGAAAATCAAGCAAAAATGCTTCCAAATATTGAAATTACCAAAAAGGGGCCTAATAAGTCCTAGAGGGAAAATAAATTATATGAATGGATGGATATTTGGGAAATATGCATAGAAATTAGATTCATTCTCAATTTTTGAACAAATAATATCAATTTGGAGGATGAAAAAGGGCTAGAAGAATGTGAAATCAATGTGGGAACCCATAAATGCTAAAATGGGGATAAAAATGAGAACCCAACAAGGGTGCTTACTTTTTAAGATGATAAATTTATCCCCCACTTTATCAAGTGTATGAGTCCACCTCATGCTCATAGTAAAGTAGATGAAAGAGAGAAAGATGAAGATTATGGGCAAACTACAAGGGGATAAGACATTGCTAAGCTCAAGCATGCAAGCCCCCAAACTAAGGATCTTAACCTATAAATCCATACACAAGGATAAAGAAAATAACAAAAAATTCATAGAGCTTACTAAGATTCCAAATCAACTAGTGTAAGGGAGCTTGCTAGAGAAAATGTCTCAACCACTAATATCATACTTAGAAAGCTATTGCAAGAGCACAAGTGGTCACCTAAAAAATATAAAGAGAATACATCAAGGATAAGATAAGACTCCATGATCCAATCAAGTAGAAAAGTGTGTTATCTATGGAAACATGGAGGAGAGATCAAGAAAATCATGGATGACACATGTTAGGAAATTTTATGTTGCGCTAGGTGATCTATGAGAGAGAGAAGAGAGAGGGGTTGATTACCTGATCTAGTAAGATTGTATGTCTTACTATGAACCATACAAAGTGTACCTACCATGCCCAGTAAGATTGTACATCTTACTGTGGAAAACACAAAACATAAGAGTGAAAGTTCTAGCAGGTTGTATGCCATGCTAGTCAATTCTATCTAAAAACTTGTGCCTAATTGTGACTTTGCCTATGTGTGCACCTTAGTAATGGATATGGATCCACTATATTAATGAATATTTTTGTATATGTGCACTTTATGGATGGATAAAGATTCATTATATCCATGAATATTGGTTTGTATATTTCACCTCATGGATGGATACAGATCCATTGTATCCATGGGGATTGGTCACATATCATGTAAAAATGTGCAAGGGGGGCTGTATGTATGCCCCCCATTAAGATGGAAAAAAAAGTATTGATTTTCATATTAAGGAAGTGATTAACAATGATAAAGTAGTTTCAACATCAAGATAGTATCTACAAGAAACACCCAATCCAAGCCAAAGTGGTCATATCTCCTATGAGGCCATGGAAGGGATGAATGCAAAGGGATACCATGCAAGAAGTGAAAAAGTGATCCTTGTGAAGGATGACATAGTATTTAGTCTCCAAGTTAGAGGATTTATTTATTCAATATTCAACAATGGAAAAAGGTTACGATCAAGGATGCATATCCCATATTTAAACCAACCTTTCTATGTAAGATTGGAATTCGCATAGTAGATAAATATCACTTAACCAAAGGAAAAGTGGATCATTGAATAAGATGATAGAGATTGATATAGTAACCTTGCTCCCCAAGCGTGGAGACAATGATAAAGGGGACCTATTATGCTACTTGCAAAGTATACTACACCATGCATGACAATGAACCCCCAAGAAATAGGCTAACAATATTACATAGTGTGGATAAGAATTATAGGGAATAAGATGTTATTTAGAAAAAATAGTATTGAAGAGTATCTCATTGTGAGATGATATATGAATAATATCATTATCAATGAGTTTTAAATTTTGTAATTTAAATCTTGAAATTCATTCATAGAGTGATCATGATACCGCTTATACATGCAAAAAGGAAGATTCATAAGTCTTTTACTATGTTTCTTTTTGTGTTTAGGTCTAGTAATCACCTTAGCACAAAGAAGTATAGGAAAAAACATTTCTTGATTAAAATTAAATGGAGGAGAAATTTTAGATGATGAAGAAGGGTATGTGGACAAAGAAGGAAACTCAAAACCAAATTCTTCAATAGGTTTCTCACTATTTCCAGCACTTTATTGTGCACATCCTAAATCATGTACAGAATTATGATTCACAATGGTGTTAACAGTAACTGTTTGTGGCTTCTTATAAGGATTTAATCTTAGTCCATAAGGATGCTCATTCCATTCATTTTATAAAGGCACTTGAATTCCTTTTTCATGTTTACCACAACCATTCCCATTGAATCCATGTTTCGTTAATAGATGATAACCAAGACCATAATGAGAAGCCATATTAGAAAAATTTAATAGAGCTTTGTTAGTCACCATGTCATCACAATTAGGATTAATAGTTTCTAGATATTTTTTATGAGTGGAAGAAGTGACAAGACTATTAGAAAGATGAGTTGTTTTGGATTATTTTCCCTATTTAGATTGCATAAAGTGAAGGTCTGAAACTTTGGAATCTCCAATATAAGTTGGTGTGAAATCTAAGGATCCCCAGTCATCATCTGAAAGGACACTAGTAGAAGGAGGATCATTGTTAGATTTTTTATCTTGTTTTTCTTCAATAGACACAGGGTTATTCTTGAATTTAATATTCAAACAACTATTTGGTCTATCATCTACCTTACGTTTGTAATTCAAATTGTTGTAGATAAACTTGAATTTTTTATGGAGAGTTGAAGGAACAACATGCATAGTATGTAACCAAGATCTACCCAAAATAATATTATAATTAAGAGGTCCAGGCATCACATGAATAGGATTATCTAGAATAACCAGACATACTTTAATAGGTAAAGTGATGATACCCAATATTTTCTTAGAAACATTTTCAAAGCCACAAATAGGAGTGTAATCAGGTTTAATTGTTGAAATGTCAACTTTTATTTCTTTGAGCATGTCCATACTACAAACATTAAGTCTAGACCCATTATCAATTAAGGTCCTACAAATGAGATTATCATTTATGAGGATGGCTACCATAAGGGCATCATATTGATCTTGAACTTCCTTAGGAGGTAAATCATCTTGAGTGGACACAATTAGAGGTGGGATAGGAGTAGCATGCATGCATTGAAAAAAGGAATTGATATTATCTTGATTAGGTGGAGTGGTTAAGGCTTCATGATATGTAGGAGAATTTTGAAAAATCTCCCAAAGGGAAATATTGGCAGGGGTATTACGAAGTTATATTAAATCCTACTCCGTTCCAAGATTTTGGGAAGACAAGGTGGAGGAGGAAGCACAGGTTGAGAAGGTGGGAGAGAAGTAGGAAGAATAAAATTAGTAAGTTGAGGATTTTATCTTGTATTATAGGTGTGAGCCATCACATGATAATATTTAAAAGATCCAAAGGACTTCAAGGTTTTCCTTTTACGGTCACAATAGGCTTGTTTGAAGTTTGAAAAGAACTTTGAGGATTATATCTTTTAACCGTAATCACAGGTGTAGTAAAATTTTGAGGGGTAGATTTTCGATAACCCTTAATAGTGATGATAGGTCTATTAGGAGTTTGAGAGGAATTTGATTGAGGATATCCTTTGATAGTTATCACATGCTTATTGACTACCATAGGTTATTTATGAAGAATAACATTAACTTGATCAAGCTTTTGATTGTCCAGGGTTCATCATTAGAACGGAAAGCATTAAGGAAGTTAGGAATGCAATTATCCTCCTTTCACAAGGTATCTTCATGAGTAGGAAAATATTTAGAATAGAAACTAAGGATATTCATTAATGATTCATCACTAAAATGAGTTTCAAATGAAGGCAAAGTGATCTGAAGAAAATTATTTATAATGTTTTCCTCTTGCTCTAAAATATCCTCATAAAGGGGGTATATATTAGGAGAAGTAGAAACATCAAGCACGAATGTGTTATCTTTAGACGAAGTGGAACAAATGTCAACCATTATATCATCTTCGTGTACCAAGGTTGTTTCATGAGGGAGAGAATGGTCAAAAATTATAATTCATCAAAGCTTCATTCCTAGAAGGAAATGTGTCAGAAAGGGAAATTTTCAAGGTATGCTCATGGGGGAAGCACATATCAAGAGAAGAGTTAACATCAATCTTCAACACTTGTCTCAAAAAAGAGATATTATTGAAAGAAGGGTTAATAACATCTTCTTGCACTGATATGGCCTCATGGAGAGGGAGATATTTAGGAGAAGGATAAAATGATAATAGGGAAGATAAACCACTATCACTTTGAGAAAATAAATGCATTTTAAGACTAATCAAAAATAAAAACATACATGGAATAAAATTTTGTTTTTGCATTTTTCACTAACTAAATATATAAACATGAAATGAAAGAATGCAATTAATGTAGCTATATTATATCTAAGTGAATAAGAATGAAAAAATTAAAAGAAGATCTAAGATGTAAATTAAATGCATACAAAGTATATCTAGATATGTAAATGCATAGAAAGGGCATCTAACACCAAAATCAAAATGGAGATGTAAGAAGTCAGGTTCACCAAAATGTAATATATAAAATGATGAACTAGTGAATCTAGATGCATACAATTTAACAAAGATATAATGAATACAAAGTATATCTAGATAGAAATTAATCTAACACCTAAATCATAATGGAAATGTTATAAGCCAGGTTCACCAAAATGTAATATATAAAATGGTGAACAATTCTAGAATAGATCACTCACCAAATTATAGGTTACTATGTGAAGATCAAAAACCTTGTAACAAAGGAAATATGATTAGCACAAGATAGGATGCAAATTAATAATCTTCACAGTTTAGTTTTTTTTATTGGTCTTCCTTGCACTTGAATTCTTGATGGGCTTGAATGTTTTGTGATAGATGCCTTCAATAGATGGATGCTTTCTAACTTGAAACTCCTTAAATGCACAATAACTTGCTTGATAATGATTGCATGAAGATGAGATGTCTTGCAATTGATGGATTAAAATCATGAATTGTAGGTGTAATGTGATTTGAAAATGAAAGGAAGAAGTCTCCTTTTATAGTGATTTCAGAGTCCAAATTCGTGAAGGTCTACTATGCTAGGCGGGAAAATAAAACACCTTGCATCGGGCCTAAAACTTGCAAAAATTTAACCCTCAAGGTATAGGTCAAAATAGGTTAGACCTATACCTAAAAGGGTAAATTTCAAGGTGAAATTTGTGGGATTCGAGAAGTGTTAGGTGATTTAGGTAAAAACCAAAAGATAAGCGGGAAAATCAAGAAAAAATGCATCCAAATCTTGAAATTACCAAAAAGGGGCCTAATAGGTCCTAGAGGGAAAATAAATTATGTGAATTTATGGGTATTTGGGAAATATGCATAGAAATTAGAGCCATTCTCAATTTTTGAGCATATAATATTGATTTGGAGGATGCAAAAGGGCTAGAAGAACGTGAAATCAATGTGGGAACCCATAAATGCTAAAATAGGGCTAAAAGTTAGCACCTAACAAGGGTTCTTACTTTTCAATACAATGCAGGAGTGAATATAGGGGTTGTCTTGAGTCAATTTAGTGGGAATTGGAGTGTTTTTAGGAGCTTTTATGGTAGAATTGGTCAAGCCTTGACTTTTTTCATTCATAAGCCTTTGTGGAATTTTTTAGGGGGCTGAAAATTAGGCTTTTGATGGTGCTCGACCAAGGAGTTGAAGGCTCATATCTTTGTGCAACTTCTTTGGAAAAGCATAAGTAGCTTCAAACTTTTTTTAAGTTAGTTCTCGATTCATTCTGATGTGGTATTGTAACCTTTTCAAGGTTCTTTTATCAGAGAATATCATTTTGTAACTCATTTACAAACTTGTATACAACTGTGTTAAGCATCTTTTCTCAATAAATTTTGTTGATTTTACCTTCTGAAAGCATGTTTTATTTTATGCAAAGCATAGATGAATAAATGCTTTTTATGAAATTTTTTGTATTTCCTTTTGCATTTACCTCTTTCAGAACCTTTAGGTGGGATAAATCATACTTCTATAGGTCATAAGATTGTGTGAGTGATGCAAACAACACATAGTTGTGGAAGCTCTATTTTCCTTCTTGAGTTGTGAGCATTTTCACCTTATTTATGAAACTGTTATGTATAGGTTTGAATACATTTTAAGTTGTGTTATGTTGTATTTGGTTTTTTTAGTATATGTATACTATAAATAATATTATTCCTAAGAAATCATTTTGGTGCATCACCTTTAGGAAGTATTTTTCATATTTTATGTTTTCGTCTTCCTCTTTCCTCTACAAAAGTGTTAATTTAGGTAGTTTAGGTGAGTACCAAGGGATCCAACCCTCTCTGGAGGTTCATTTTCACTATAGGTTACCCACAACCTGATAATATTCCCATGTTTCAATAAATTGTTGAACTTCAAGTTCAACATGGTATAAATCTAGTTGATAACAATTCCCACTTGTGACATTGATATTCCTTTCTCCTTGCACATCATTCATTTTTTATCCCTCAATGCATGAAAATATCTCATTTGGATATTTATACTAGAAACGGTGATCCCTTGACTCATGGGAAAACAATTCATACATTGTATAGTGACTTCTCTCATGATCATAAACTCATGGCTAAACTATTTACTATAACATTTAGAGATAAGGCATTAAAATGGTATCTTTCTTTACCTCCTTATTTAATTGATTCATTTCAAAAACTTTCTAATGCTTTCATTCAATAATTTCAAAACAATATTGGTCCTAATAGTTTTTTGACTGATGTGATGCATTATAAACAAAGTGTTAAAGAAAAAGTGATTGATTTCATTGATAGATTTAAATATTTTCATGCTCAAATTTTTTATTATGATCCTGATATTGATGTTTCGCATATTTTTATTGCTAATTTACAAAACAAAATTAAAGATAAGATTTTTGTTCATGAATTCTCTACCTTAACTCAATTATGTGTAGTGCTTCATAATTATCAGGTTTAAGTGAGTCAATTTGAGAGCAGTAATCTAATGGCTCCAAAGGATAAGAGTAATGCCACATCCTATCCATTCTATAAGTTTCAAAAACCTAAAGGTTACATCAACATCAATGATTCATCAAACAACATCGATGTGCAAGTGACAATAACATCCAAAGGTGTACCTCAATTTTTATCCATTTTCAAACCTTCTAGTAGGTTTACGCCTCTTTCTAAATATTTACATAATGTGATGTTGAAGTTGGTTAATGCTAATTTTTTAACTCTTACTCCCAATAAACCAATTGACCCATCCAAAAAATCATCCAAATCCTTTGATCCCAAAGTCTTTTGTCAATTCCATCGTTAACCTAGTCATGATATTGAGAAATGTTTCAGTTTGAAGATTATTATTCAAGACTTTATTGATTCTAATGCTATATATGTTAAGGGTATTAATGACCAAGGAAACAAATCCATTTCCCCTCTCAACTAAAACTTGAAAATCTATACCAATCCCTTACCTTCTTATTCCACTAATACAATTGAATCTACCCATTCCTTACCATCTTCTTCCAATCATGTTATGGAATCTCCTACTATTGTGAAATATGATGATGGGTGTACCATGTCCAAAAATGTTCTCAACCTTATTGATCAACCCAAATCCAAACCAACACCTAATATTTGTATTATATTTGATTCAAAAGAGACTATTAGGGTACATGATGGTCCTCTTTACATTGTTATAAAGATTAATGGTCTTCCCTCTCATGGAGTCCTTATATATACTAGTTGCATGGTGAATGTTATAACTAAAGAAAATATTTATACAAGACACCTCTATAAATATTCCTACGATAAATCAGATGTATTGGTTAAAACTTTGTTTTCACTTGTCATACCCATGGTTCCATTACCTTTCCCATTAAATTTGGTAAGAAATCCTTGGATGTCACCTTTTTTGTCATCCCAATTTGCAATAAATTTCAAGTCAAAATTGGTCTTCCTTGGCTTTCTTCCATGAAATATAGTATCTCTCCTATCCATAAGTGCTTTAAACTTTCCCATAATGGATAAATCATCATAATTAGCCATATTATTTATCAACCTTTATCCAACCGAGGGAACTTTGACCTTGACTTCTTCTAGCCTAACATGCCTCAACTAATTCAACCTCACAAAGATAATTTATTCTTATCCTATTAAAAATTCAAAGCCCAAAAGATTTGTTAACTTAGCAATCCTAAGGAAGACCCATATCCTTTCCCTAGACCTAGACTCCTTCCTACACCTTTCATACCTCCTATTTATGCTTCAGTTCCACATCTTATATCTTATCCTTCTATCCTTCCTTCTAAAGAAGAAAAGAACCTGACGTTAATTAATTTTAAATAAACTCAAATTTCAAACAAAACCAAATGTAATAGATGTGCTCGTGATCATCATTGTAGAAACTATGCTAGGGAATGTGAAATTAATTCCCAAAACATTTCCTCCCCTAAAAAACCTTCTAATGTGTTGATTCCCTTTTAACAACCTAGGCATAGCCCAAGGAAGGAATTTAATCTAAATAAGATGAAATAAAACAAACATAATGGTTCTGTTGAGCGTTGTTTTTACACATGTCAATTGCTAGGAGTTTGAGATTCGATTTCCTCTCTTGAAAGAATAATGAAGTTATTCCCAAGGTTCTCTGTGGTCATGGTACAATTGCTTGGTAAACTCAGTTAAAGATAAATGTGAATTGTTCATGAGGAGGCCTTTATTGGTTCTTTCAAGACTTCAAGCTGCAAAAACAAACTTTAGTACTTTCATGCTTTTTCCAATTTTATCAAATGCATGTAATTCACTAATGATGTAAAAATATATGCAAACCCCTTAAAATGATTATCTACTCTATACAGATTTAAAAGATCAAGGATTTGGGTAACAAGAAATTAAGAAAAAATTGTGGAAATGAAATCCTAACATACATAAACCATTGTTGAATCTTCCTTGCGAATCAAATGATAGAAAGATGGAAACCCACAAAATACGAGTCAGACCATGTCATGAATTTGTACTTGATGGATGCAATCGTTTGGAGAAAAGTTTTATCAAGATGCAATATTTTCAAAATCTATCAAATCGTGAAGCCACAAGTATGCGCACACACACAAGATAGATTTATCTTAGAAGTAATAGAATTATCTTTCCCAATCATTCATCACAGCAAGATCGATGAAGAACAACAAACTTCAATCTAATTAATTGCATATCCAAACACAATAAACACAATAAGCTCTTTGAAAGAAATGAAAAAGTGGACACAAATTCATTAATTTCCCATAGACATCAGACAATATCACACTATTAATGAAGCACCAATTGTATATCTTTATTGCATAAAAGATTTGACTGTAATTACGTTGTTCTGATACAATATATAGTGCTTTGATTTACAAAACTTTGAACCCCAAAAATAGGGTTTCAATTACTCTAAAATAGTGAAATAAATCTAAACTAGAGCTTCTTGAAGAAAAACTACTGCTAAAATAACTACTAACAAGCTTGCATGGATCCTTGATCTATTTACATTCATTCTACCCCAAAAATTAGGGTAAAACTTGCTCAAAAGAAGAGAGCATTGAACTAAAGCTCCACCATTTTTAACTGGAGTCTTTGCTTTAACCTTTGAGTTCTTCCTTGGAGTCTTCATATGAGCTTCTCTTTGCATGGGAAATTGATGGAAAGCTTCTAGTTAGAACTAAACAAACCCAAGTCCACAGGCACACATATCTTGAGACTCTCTCTTCGTGCAAAAACTTATTCATGCTGGAATGGCCCAAAATTTTAGACCCCGACCTTTGCTCCAAAAAATGGAGATCTAAAAATTGGCTAAGTATGGATGAATTCCTCTTGAGTTCTCCAAAATTTTGGACTTTCAAAGGCTGAAAGGCCAAAATTATAAGGCTAAAAAAATGACTAAGTGTCAAATCACTTTCTGCAAAAAATGGCTAAGTCCCCAAAATGGACCACTAGTCTGGGAAAATGTTTGGGAGAGTATCTCAAAGCCACTGCACTATTTCTTGTACCTCTCCATAGTCCACCTTTTTCACATTAGTGAGGCATTTCTCTTGTCTTTCTCTGGAGGTAGTCAACTCAGAAGAAAATAATTTTATCTCTTCTTCATGTTCAAACATCCTTTGCATCTCTTCCTTGAATATGAAGAGTTGATGGAGATCCTCCTTGGTATTAACCCCCACTAAGATCCCTCTAAACTATTGTATGATGCCTTTTAATAGAAACAAAACTTGTTTCTCATTATCTTTAGATAACTCTAGATTTATTCCGGTGAAGAACTCTTCTATCTGTTCTACCTACATCATAATTTCCTTGTCTTTGGTGTACCTTGTTTATGCACCTTTCATAAACCTTTATTTTCTTTGTTATGATTTTGATCCATGTCCCAAAATTATCCAGTTCTTCCCCCTCATATACCTTTACTAGAATTTGGAAGCGTTGCTTTTTAACTATCTTTAAGTCCCTAAGCACGTATTTCCATTTTCTTAGTTGAAGATTAAGTCCCTATTCATCTTCTATCATTCTACCAGCTTGGTGGCCTCCTTGAGGATGGTCCTAAAGGGTCTCAAAATAGATTTAATGATCCTTTCCCCCTACCATTCAAAATCCACCTTCCAATCCGTGCATGCTTGTACAAAAGAATGTGCCATTCCTTTAGACAATTTTGGGGTGGCCTTCTTCTCCAATACACCCTGTAACGTGGCTTCTAGAAAAATTGGGTCGATGGGACCCACCACTTTAAGAATGAAATTTATCAATGCATCATTCTACTTAGTTAATAATTTTATATTTTCTTCATCCTTGTCCATGAAGCCAAGCACGAGCTTCAGCCCTAGAGATGCCAATGTTTTTCTTTAGGTTCTTTTGTAGGCTCTCCTAGATCAACCTCATCAAAAGTGTAGTATTCTAGGTTTATCTCTTCTCGGGTGGCATCAGTTGTAGGAACTGCCACTTGCACTTTCCAGTGGCCCATATTATCCTGAGTAACATAGGACATTGTTCTTGCCAGCACACTAGACTCTACTTGGTGGAAGGCTTGGTCTAAAAAGGACATGGTTGTGTCTTCTTCCTCTTCTGTATAGGTTCTCTTCCTTGGTTGTACCTATTTAGAAAATCATTTTGGTTTATTAAAGGCAGTGACAGGCTTGTAAGGAGCGATGTGCAGTACTGAATTTTTCCATGTTGTTCCCTGTTCTTTTGTCTCTTCTTCGGCCTCCTTTTCCCTTTCTAATGCCTTTCTTCCTTTTGAGTTATTATCCCCTTCTCCTTCCCCCTTTTCTCTCATTTCTTCTTCTGAGATTCCATCCTTCTCTCCTGAAGGGTCATTTTGGTCTTCATGTGTTTTCTCCGGTGGAGAAGTACCCTCTTCCCCTTCGTATCTCATTTTATCCTAGGGTTTCTCCACATCTCCTAAAATATTGGTTAAAATTTTAGTCTGAGTTGGGAATGAAGGTGGACGAGTGGGAACTTGAGTATGAGATGAAGGTGGAGGATTAGGATATGAAGGCGGAGGAGTGGGAGTAGGAAATAAAGGTGGAGGAGTGACAGCTTGAGTATCTATAGGATCAGAGCCTTTCTCTACGTCTATATTTCCTTGCGAGTCTTGGAGTGACTCTCCTTAGGTTGTTTGAAGTCTCTGGTTATTAGGGGACCATGGAATAGCCAGTACCTCTACCTCTTTGATTGTATTCTCTCCCTTTCTCATATTTGTTTCCCTAAGTGGTACTCTCACTATAGGGTTAGTAAACCGAGATAGGGTGGAGTTAGAAAAACCTGTGGGATTGGTGGTACATGTCCCCCCATATTAACTCTAGTAGAATAATCAAATGTATCCATCTCTTTATCCTCAAACCCTATAAGATCTTGGAAGTTGGACATAAGGAATTCATCGAGACTGAGGGAATCTCGGGGGTTTTCCTATTCCTTCAATGATCCTTCCTCCCTATAAATGGGAATGTCATTTTCTAGGCCTTTCTTCTTGGAGATATAAGTCATTGATCTTGTTCTCCTTATTAAGAGTACTTCCTCTTCTTTTTCTCCTTCCTCTTCTGGTTTCTATAGTATATTTTCCAACTATGGAGACGCAGAGGCTCTCTTTCTCTTGTATACTTTCTTTTTCTCACCTAAGGTGCCCAGAAGTTTAGCAGTCTCTACATCAGGAGGTTTACTCATGGTAAGGAGATCTCCTTGATCCTCTTGTGATTTTTCTAGGGGTGGGGATATGTTACCCATCATTCTAGTCTTTGGTGGTTTATTCTTAGGGTTGGGGCCATACACCATCAGACGCTCATGCCCATACACTGTCCCTGACTTTTGTGGAGATGCCTTCTTGAACTGAGGAACTACTACCCTTTCTCCTTGTACCTTGTCCACTTTGGGTGGTGGGTTTAATCATGGTTTCATTGGTATGAAATCCATTGGGAAGGGCTTTTGAATCGAACTCTTAGTATCCTTAACTACATGCCTAGCCTTGAACTGAATGCTATCATTCTCATCCTTATCTATCTCAGCATTCAGAATAGGTCTAGTATAAACCTTATCTTTATTATATAGTGGGTCAAGTACATCATATCTCTCCTTTTCCCATGCTTTAGGAGGAATTTTGAGCTCTAGGGCAGCTTGTACTAAAACTATGGACATTCTGCAATAATCTTGTGCCCTGACATCATAATCATCTACATAATTCATCAAATGGTCTTCCAAGTGAGGCTTATGGATGTAATGTCTACCCATGATGTGGCTATATGTGCCAATAGGATCAATCATTGGCCTGACCCTATCTTTCAGAGATTGTAATGGACATTCATCACATTCAAGTGCAAGGGACTTGCATGTATTCATATCCTGCAAGGTGTATGGACCGATGGAAATGGGAAAGTCCCATCAGTGCTTCTTCTTGTGTTTAATATGCCCATAGGAATCTACAAGCTGTTGGGCCATCTCTATGATAACCACCCAGTCATAAGGGTATCTGTGGAGTTTCTTTGGGGCAAGGGTGCACCCTGCCACTCTGATATAGGTGAAGGTTCTGAATTGAATATAGAAATCCCCTATTGCCCTTGTTTTAGCAACCACCTCTTCTGATAACCTTTTTTCATAATCACCCTCAATTGAACAGATGATTGTGAAGATGAACACATCATTTACAATCTTGTAATCTGGTTTGTTTTCATCCAACTTTTCTTTCCTTACTAGTTGAGGATACACTGTGAAAAGCCATGCATTGGGCTACCCAAAGGCTCCATGTTTTACCAATCTAGGGTAGTCTGCCCTAGCTACCAATAAATACACCATGTATAATGTCATGTAGAACTTGGGGTTGTGCTTTATCAAAATTAACTACACATCTAGGATATCACTCATGATGGTGGCCCAATCAAACGTGGCCCTTCTCCCCTTGATCCTGTGTGTTTTAAAATGTGCACCTGTTACCTGCAAGATGACACTTTAATAGATCATTGCATCAGTGGAAAACATGGTTAGATAAGCATATAAAACACTAAAATCAACCTACTACTTACTAACTAAGAAGAGTATGATAAGAAACATAACAACCCTCAGATTATGCTACTATCAGTGACATATACGACTTAGCATGAAAGATTTGAGTTAAAAAAAAGAAAGATATCTCCTAAACATACATGCTAGCTCTAAAAAGCATGAAAACAACAATGTATAAACATGAAATCTAAAATATGATATGAATCTATGTTTATTCTAACAGCATAACAATGCATTTTTCTATAAAATTATGGGCTTATTTGTGCTCAAAAACACCTTCTATTTATAGAAGAATGAGGAGAGAGAGGGGGGACAAGGTGCATTAATGGAGTTGAAAAACTCATTAATGGTGTGTAAGAGGTATTAATGCCTTGGGAATTAATGAGGCATGGTGGAGACATGGGGTTAAGGAATCTGCATTAAATGAAAGCATTTAAGAGGCATGGGGAGGGTGTAAGGCCAAACTTGGTAAGTTGGTCCTTAGAAGAAGTCAAGCTTGAGAAAGTTGACTTTCTCAAGTGGGTTGAGTTGTTAATCACTCCCTAATGGAATGTGACAACATTAGGAGGTGGGTTAGAATAGAATTAAGATTAGGATTAGATTAGCATGGGGTGAATGGGTTGGGATAGGTTCAAACCCAGAGTCAAAGTGGTTGAAGTGGGTTAGGTTAGGGGTTTAGAGGAATATTAATGAAATGAATTAAACTTATTTATTTCCTTCAAAAATAGGAATATTAATTATTTAAACATTTAATTGCTTTTCAATAATCAATAGGACTATAGCCAATTTAATTAAATTAATTAGGCTAGGGGAATGGGTTCATTTGCAAGTGAGCAATTAATTTAGGGTTTTATTTAATTCCTTTATGATTAAATACTATAGCCATGTTTTAAATTTGATTTGTTTTAATTGGTTTGAATTGATTTGAATTGTATGGCTATAGTAGTTAATATAATTTAGTGATAGAAATAACCTAGGACAATAAATCTGATTTAAAATGAATTATGCTAATGTAACATTGTTGTGACATAATTGGAGGTATGATCACACTTAGGGAAAATAGGGTCTATAGTAGGAGTAGACCAAATCCAGGTGGTTACATTTGCCCCTCTTTGAATTAATGTGTGAGCAGCGCATTGATTCAAAGAAATTTTTTTGATGTTGACTTCAGAAATATTGAGAATTTTGCTCATGATCGAGCGAAATACCTGATGAGATCAGTCTCGCACTTGATCAAACTAAACTGATAGAATTGACTTTGAACTTGGTTGTCATCCAAAGGTCAATAAAAGATCGCAAAAGATACCAATTTTGAACTTGGTTGTCGTCCAAAGATTGATAATACTGATTCTGAACTTGGTTGTCGTCCAAAAGCTAGTATGAAGTTGCCAGGAGCTTAAATAAGTATATTTTAAAATGAGGAAACAGAAGATATCCAACTTATGAGAGCCAAAGCTTTCTATCCAATAGTTCTGACTTGGTCAAGGAGACTATCATGCCCCTAGTTGTTTGATAACAAAGTCATTTTTTATGTTGTTTAGAGCAAAAATTTGATTGATGATAGTGTAATCATGCCCCCTCGGGAACAAAATTGAAGGAAAAGAATAAAATGCTTCAGTGGAAAGAATGTATCACTTGCAGGAGCGATGAGGTCAAGAAAGAATGGATTAGAAGAAGTGAAAAAGGTGGTGTGTTTAAGAGTAAACACATGAGAACCAAGTTAATTACATGAAAATGTGAGTGGCGGGACTGATAAAATGATGTCGGACCAAGATTTATGATAAAATGTGCATTTTGACAGATTTTCAGAACAAATGGAGCGAATCTGCATTTTTAGGAACTGTCATTAAAATGTTACTGCACTACATAAAATACCTTAGGAACCTTCGATTTGGTTCCCGATTGATCAAATAAAGAACAAAAATGTAGTTTCAGTTACTTGCGAGGAGTTTTGGAACTCCTAAATAGCTCAAAAGACCAATATAAGCCTCAAAAATTACCATTTTACTATTCATTTTCACTTTTATCCATAGTAAATCAAAGAGCTCTGCAGAGAATATGGTGGTCTGAGTGAGGAAGCATTGTTTTGAGCTTAGCCGTCGACATCAGCACCCGGCCGAATACCCACCTTCGGTAAGTACTCGTAAAACTACTTCGTGAATTTTGCAAATTTGAATTTCATGCATTTTTACAGCTTTTATAGCCTTTTAAATTTTGGGTCGCATCTAGGATTCTAGATTGCACCCTGTCAAACCCGTGTCGCATCTGATATTTCCCAGATTGTATCTGGTTTTCCCAGATTTTTGCATCGCATCTAGAATTTCCTAGATCGCATCCTATTTTTCTTTTTTAGCTTAGTTTATAAGTTGAATTTTGGCATGCGTCATTTCTGATCATTTCAGGATCATACCCTACTTTTAGGGTCGCATCCCATATTTCAAGGATTGCACCCTGTGGTTTCAATCGCATCATTTATTTCCAGGATCGCATCCAATAAAAGAGATTGCACCCTGTCTTTCCAGGATTGCATCTCATTTTTAGACTTAAAAACTTATCCATTTTGACATGTTTGCTTGTCGGGAACCTTGAATTACTTAGCTAAGCAGGAGTTGACATCTTTGTCATAGATAGAGCACTGATATATCATTGTATGTGTCAAAATAGGCATATTTTGAGGCATTCACATTTAGAGGTACATATCTAGGGCGTGTTCTTGCTTTTTCTGGACTATTATCAGCTGAGGAGCATGCGACAGTAGTCCATTATAGATTACAATCTTTGATAGGTTTACTCGAGATAGGGGTAAAATGAGGGCTATTGACTGCTCTTGCTAAGAGAAGGCACTCAGAGTACAACACCTTCCATCTCCCAACTAGGGAGATTATAGTTACTCTAGAGGATGTGTGGCATATATTGTGTGTTCCTATTATTGGTCATGAGGTGCGCTTTGAGGCAACGTCTATCATGGTGATTGGAGCAGCTCGTCAATATTTCTAGGATGACACCATTGATCGTAGATACCTTTCATGGGACTATATGGTCGATCATTATGATCAATTATTAGTGTACTTAGCAGGCTTGATTGGTGGCATCCTAATGCTAGACAAAGGACATCATGGGTTCATGGTCGAATGGGTGGACATGCTAGAGTAGATGGTCGTCTACAGATGGAGATTTGCATGGGGAAGTTGTATCTTATCCCATATGTATCATGAGCTTCATGAGATTGTGTACCATTATACTCGGAGCATGACTATAGGTATATTGATTCTTCATATCTAGGCCTGGGAGCACATCCCTTTTACAAGGCTGATAGTTGATAGACAGTGTGCACCGGAGAAAGACTATGTATATATGTATGCAGGTCTCATTAAGTAGCCCCATCTGTGCAAGGTAGAGTATTGGTGATGAATTTTTGATGATATGACTAAGGTCATTTGGAGACCATATTTAGATTGTGAGGAGTTGACCTCAGATGCTCGACAGGTTCTATTTTTATTCTAGAGTAGGTACCTCATTGGGAGGACCAGATATATAGTAGAGTGATTTATTCATGCTCAAGTTTTGAGATAGTATGGCCGTCGGCAGGGCAAGACATAGGACATCCTTATATACACACGGATCCGTGATGAGGCACCATTGTGGGGTGCTCAGCTGATTTATGAGACCGCCCATCAGGAGATTAGGGACATGAATGAAATAGATTGGGATCTCCACCTAGATGTTGCATATGCAGACTACCCAGATTGCTATATAGAAGAGATGCTTTAGCATCTATTTCCTTGATTCACAGTGCCAAAGGAGGTCATTCCTTGCATAGAGGAGCCTATAGATTATGATCTGGATGAGCACCCAGCCAGAGGGAGAGGAGGAGCTCAGAGAAATAGGGGCGTCCATAGGCATGGAGGGAGAGAAAAAGGCCGAGATGGAGGTCAAGATGGGAGACATCCTCCTCCAGATGAGGGGGACGAAGATGGAGATGACAAGGGTGGTGGTGTTATGGGTGGCCATGCAGATGTTGCCTATGGTAGTGGAGAGGGTCAGCACACCTGATTTAGATATATTTCTCCCTAGATAGATCTAGGTCCATTACTTACAGGGAATCAGTAGAGGCAACATAGACAGTAGCAATAGAGGCATTTAGGAAGATCACAAGATAGGCCCTCTAGAAAGGATTCAGGAAGGGGATCTGGTAGAGATGGAGATCCTTTGTCCTATTGTGAGCAGGAGAGAGAGAGGATAAGGGGACAGATCATAGCTCTAGAGTGTAGGCTCACTGTAGTGGAGTTGAGGATTTCCATATCAGATGCCTTTCTTGCAGATAGGGATAGACAGTTAGAGTGCCTCAAGGTAGAGCAGGACAGGAAGGCCCATACAGCTGTTCACCAGGGCTAGAGAGCTACTTATTATTATGCTCTTTATCATGCAGTGGTTCTAGAGGGATAGAGAGTTACATCTTTTTCACGTCTAGCACAACAGTTAGACGGGGCCATGCCTCCTCCTTCACCATTTGTACCACCTCCTCCTCCTCCTCTAGATCAAGGAGAGGGGGGTAGCCAAAGCTGATTTTGTATTTTTTTATACATGTACATTGTATATCTGGATCCTTCTAAGATATTTCTTTTGTACCTGACACACACACCAGTGATTTTTTAGTGGCTAATATTCACCAATTGGCTAATAATTCAAGATTTAAGGCGACCTAAATTGCCAAACTTTTACAAAATTTTAATTTAGAAATATTTAAATCGCCAAATAATTTATTTTATTAAAAATTTAAACTCAAATATTTGCCTAATATTTGATAGATGGTTAGATTCAATTCGCCTATATTTTATCAGTTATTATAGAAATCTAAATTAATTCACCAATAATATATCATAACTGTTAGTTATAGTAGGGTTGTGTCACCAATATTAGTTGTCATTATTAATTTAAAATATAATCTAGTGATCTTTATTATATTCCATGAGGCAAAAATGTTCCTATCTTATTTGTAACACTTATCGAGGCTAAGATTTCCTTTGGATTATTGACAAATCAATGACACTAAAGAAATTTTGGGTCCTATTATAATAATCAAAATAACGATACATGTGTCTCACACAATACAATGAGGATTATTTGATTATATTTTAAATAAATGGTAGCAACTAGATACTATAGAGTTCCCTTAAACCCATCAAATATTTTCATAGTTAGCCAAATAATTTTCTATAAGAACTCTTTTTTTCTTTAAATATAATTGTTTTTTGTGGTCATTAATGAAATTATGGTTATTTCTTGAGATTCACCAATATTTTCTATAAAAAAATTGTGATTAAAAAATATTCGCCAATACAAATAATTTGTTTTCCCAAAAAATTGAGAGATTCGCCAATAGAAATTCATTTTTTTAAAAATAAAATGAAAGATTCGCCAGGATTTTATATATTTTTCTAGAGGGGGGTTTCTTAAAGTTATCCCTGACACACACACACACACACACACACACACACACACATATCTGATTCTTTCTGATTCGCTGATACTCTTTATGTAGATTTGTGTCATATTTTGATCTGTACCATGTTTGAGATATATATCTGATGCAGCTGAATCTGATTCTAACATGTTTCATGAGTTCTCTCTGCCTTGATAGATTTATTTGCACATGTGATTATATCGTGGTCTCTTGATGAGTTAGATTTAGATGATGACATCATTTATGCATTTTGGATTTTATCACTTATATAAATATGTTTCAAATGATTCTACACGAATATGAAAATGCATGTTTTTGAATTTTTCTTATGCAATGTAAAATGTATGGATGCACTTCAGGATGGAGAAATAAAATGCACAAATGCTTTGTTTTTGTATTTTTGTCTGTCTCATTTTATGAATGAAAAATATATGCTATGGATGTGCAACGATAGTGATATCAGTAATAGTAAATGGATGTAATTAACTTGGTTTTTAGAAGAAGAAAATAGAAATCATTTTTTAGCACAAATTTCCCTATGTTGTTACTTCTTTCACAAATGCATCATGCAATCTTTAAATGCAACTATATGTAGACTCTTAGGACTTGTCACTAACTTGCAGAGATTGTAGTCTTTTTATCATCATTGGGCATTTTTGGGAATGGATACCATCTGATAGTACAACTATCACTAA
Organism: Thuja plicata; assembly: GCA_018584345.1. Taxonomy (NCBI): domain Eukaryota; kingdom Viridiplantae; phylum Streptophyta; class Pinopsida; order Cupressales; family Cupressaceae; genus Thuja; species Thuja plicata. The sequence goes on from MU227043.1 coordinate 408,037, forward strand.
TACCCACTAATATTATGAAAGTATGAATACTATGTTTTTATTGGAATGTCAGAAATAGACTTAGGCATCAAGGTATAGAAGCCGGGATTATAAGATAGTCACCTTCATTTTAATATACCAGATTCTATGTAAGGCAAAATATTGGACCTGCAATGACCTTGAAAATTCATATCCTTGGGTACATTATGCTTCGTATACGTTAGCGAGAATCTGAGTTTTTCATAAAACAAACTAGGAAATTGTGTCAACCTCACCATAGTTTACACATAACAAAGATTGAGATATATGCGGCTATCCACCCATAGTGGCATCTCTTACCATAAACATCTAAGTTAGGTGAAATTTATAGGGTCATGTGGAACAATCACCATACGCAGAAAACCAAAAAAATGTTATGCCTCATGTCCCTACTACTCTTTGTCTTTGCACAGATGTCATGGAGTAACTCAAAAGACATAACAACTTATCAAGTGTGAATCAATCAAATAAAATTCATAACTGCTTAGATGCCCCCAGTGAAAACATCATGGGTTCATAAAAGAGTCACAATCAAACCAAGATCAAATTTTGTACTTAAGTAGTATTGAGAAATACTATCGATTCATTTTTCAAGCGTAGTATAGATCCATTAATCAAAAAGTTAAAATTCAAGAAATATGTGTTCCATGTCTATGTATAACTGTCATTCTATTTTAACATCCAATATAGGTCGTAGGAATACCATTTATGTTAGTGCAATGTTTGCATCATGAAAGTGACAGTTTGGTGAAAACATCGAGTATTATTGTATCACGAGACAAACTAGCCTATAACAACCTAGCAGACGCAACCTATCATACTGGCAAAGATGCCCCAAGTGCAAGATGACTTGATCCTAAGACAGAAATATAGACAAATCCCATGCAAGGATAAGATTGTTGTAAGGAAACAAAGTCAACATTTAGCACAGGTGTAATCATGAAGGCGTAGTATCAGTAGTGTATTGATAGATGGAGCGCAAAACCCAAGTGATGCCTGATTGCCAGTGTGTAGAAGATTTGTAAGAGATTACCAATTCTCAAGCATGATCATGTTTGTGTGCCCCCAATATCTAGAAAGATGTAGGGTGTTATAGATGGATTGATAGATCATAAGTTTAGTGGAAAAAGTGGATAAGGTGGGTCAATGTCACCCTCAAAGAGAGTCTCCTCAAGATTACCCAAGCTAGGGAAAAATAATATAGCAATGTAGGCTCATACAATGGTGCTAAATTCTAGATAGGATAATGACCTGATGTCATGAAAAGTATGTAGGATATCATGTAGTCCCTAAAGAGTGGACATATCAAGAGATTTCTTAGAACTTGTTTTTCATTTTTTTTTCTTTTGATCAAGACCAAGGGGTCAACTGATAGGACAACACCATCAAGATAAGGCATGGTGTAGTGAGTTTTGGCTTGCAATAAGAAAGATCACGATACTGTGCAATAGATAAGAGAAAGTGAGTAAGATATACAATTTGTTCATGAATAGGCCCAACCTTGTCAAGATCATCAGACAAAAAATGGATGAAATATATGAGGGATATGATATTATGGAAGGAACTTGCCCCCAAGTGAAGAGTGCAAGTAGGAGGAATTATGCGTAAGGCCTGTTTGCCAGGTTTTCATCACGGTACTTATCCAAGGTACTACAAGAAGTGGTTTTCACCATAGGATGAATCTTTTTATCTTTATTTTTGCTACCAAGGTGCCTGTTTACCAGGTTTTCACTGAGGCAATCTTTTTTTTAAAAAAAATTCAAGAAGGAACCTATGCATCTTTCTCTTGGGATAGTGCTCTTTTGAAAGATATGCTATGATATGCCAAGAACACTGAAAGTATGCTCAAAGATGTTGATAAGGTGAAAAAAGGTATGAAATGGAGGATAAGGAAGATGAAAGCCAAGATTTTATGCAATGGACTAGATGAGAAAAAAAGAAGGAATGTAATGACCCAATATGGAAGGATAGTAGGTGACAAGATCAACATCAACACACTCTTTGAAGAGTAGTGTATGGATTGAGTATTTGATGTATGAATGGGTAGGGATCTTGGTACACAAGGACCCAAGATGGAGGAAGTATTCAAGGTAATGGATTTTGGGACATGAGGACCCAAAATAGAGTTAGAATATGGACAATGTGTGAAAGAAGATGAAGTGGAAGCCTTTGGAAGATTGGATGCCAATTCTGATTTTTCCTTTTTGTTCAAGCCTTTTAAGAAAGACTTGGGAATCCACATAAATTTTGATTTTCCTTTTATTTTAGATGATTTAGAATGCAATTCTTCTATGATGGATTTAGGAACCCATATTTTCTTTGATATTATGGTCTTTTCTGTGGACCTTTGTGGTCTCTTGAATGTTTCTTTTTTCTTTGTATTCACATGTCAATTAGACTGGACATAGTGATCTTCATATTTAAGTGGATTCTTGAATTTATTATTTCTTTGTTTGACATCCAAATTGCTTCCAAAAGACTTGGGATGTATGGATGAATAAGACTGATATGGATGGTTCATATGGATGTGTTGATATGGAGGTTTCAAAGATGCATGTTTCTGTTGATCTTGATAGGAGATAGGGTAAGTGGAGGGAGGGATATATGGACCCAATATAGATGGAAGGTTTGAAGCTTTTCGCTTTTGAACATATGGACCAAGGATATATTTGGAAGATGGAGAAGGCTGATTATTGCATGAAAATGGAGAAATATAAGGTGTGAAATGAGTATCAACGTCTTTAGAGTGAGCTTCCTAGCCAAGGATATTTTGTTTCAAATTCATCTTCATACCCATAGGATCATGGGTAACTTTGATAGGAGTCATTTTAGCCGGAACCCTTGATATTTGAGGAAACTTATTGTCATGTAAGGGACTTGGAGGAATAATGGTTTCTTGAGGTGGATATGGAGGTTTATATGAAATATATGATGGAACATGTTAATCTTGACAAGGGTCTTTGTTTAATGCAGGAAGAGTACCTTGCTCTTGATTTTCAATATTATTTTCAGAAGTATTAAGATCTTTCTTAGGAGATGGAGGGCTATGTAGCTCTTGAGATGGAGGAATATCTTTTTGAAGGAAATGAAAAGATATGAGGGGATCATCTTCAGATTGTAGGGATATGGGATCTTCATCAAATATTGGAGAGGATAAGATAATGTCTTGATCTTGATCATTAGTAAGACTTGTTTCTTTGTTCTTTGTATTATCCTCTTGACATGGGTCCACTCCAAAGGAAAATATAGGAGTTTTAATCTTCATGAGGGATTATTGAAGGGTTGCTAGGGAATTATTCAAAATAGGCCTTGAATTACATGAAAGCTTAGGGTCTTTGATCTTAGGAGCATGGAATGTACTTGCTGCAAGATATAGATTAGCTTGGATTTTTTTTAAAGGCATCCCTTGAGGGTAGACATAGTTATCATGAAACGCATTAGGATCTTTGTGTGATGGAGGATATAATTTGGATATCCTTGAAGCTTTGTCAGATTGAGGAATAAAGGAAGAAGTAGAAGTAGCATGTAGCTCATTTCTAGACATAGGTTCATGATTTTGATCATGATTGGGATTGGTATCTTCATTTGATAATCCATTAGTATCTTCAACTTTGATTATGGCATCATCAATTAGATCATGGATTTTATGTTTTAACTCCATGCAATGTGAAGTTTTATGCTCATTATTTCGATGATAGGCACAGTAGGTACTCACAAATGACACTCCACATGAGGTAGTTTGAGGCAATGTGATGAGATTGTTTTCAAGAAGCTCTGCCATCATTGTTGTATAAGATCATCTCAAAGGAGTAAATTCTCTATCCCTTGAACATGTAGATTCACTTGAACTCTCCAAAGAGATGTTGGTTTCAAGATCATGAGGATGTTGATCAAAGATAGGATATTTGACGTGATCCTATGAGATAATATCTTGATCAAAGATAGGATTACCATGAGGAAGCTTCTCCTTTGAAGAATGTGAAGACATGTGTGTCTTGTGATCATAAAGAAAAGGAAAGATTGATCTTAGTGAAGACCCACTTGATGAGGTATCTTTTTCTTCCTTTAAGTCTTGAATTTCAAATTTCAAAGCTTGCATTTTCTTAGATAGGGTCTTAGTGATAATTTCTTCTTCCTTTTTGTTAAGACCATAAGATTCATCCTATTTGTTTTTAGTCATCGTAAGATTGTTTTCATCAAAGTCTCAGAATGGTGCCAAAGGGATTTTTGAATTGTCCCCAAATGTGTGAGTTTGGGTTTGATGATTCAAAGCAATTGATTCCAGCATCAAAGGGTTAGAATGTCCTGATAGTGAGCTAGGAACTATTGAGAGTTGATTGTTTGAAGTAAGTGACTCCAACGTCAAAGGGTTAGAATACCTTGATAGTGAGCTGGGAATCAATTTTTTTTAGCTGAATGTAAAGACCACACGATTTAGGACCAATTGTGAAAATCCAAAAGGACATGCAAGGTAGACTTGTGAAAAAATTTTGAAACAGCAACTGGCAGACCAGAAAAAGTAGTAGGACTAGACTAAGGAGCCAAAAGGGTACCCAAATATACTGATTTCTTTTGAGAAAGACCTACTCAAATTCCCACTTTCCTAGATGTGATCCTCTAAATGTGACACTAAGCTTTCCCAAATATGAGTCAACATCCCGGATGCGATGCAAAAATTACCAGATGTGAGCCAGCATCACGGATGCAATGCAAAAATTACGAGATGCGAGCCAGCATCCTAGATGCGAGCTTCTGATGTTTTTTCATTTTTTTCTTGTTTTGTCTCAAAGTACGTAAAATTTTGTTTGACAGTAAGGTTTTTTTGATACTTTCCAGTGACTGTAAAACACATGTGTAGACCCAGGATTGAAATTTTTTTCTTGTTTGAAGATGTTATCTTTTTAGTTATCTTTCAGTTACATCAAGCATTGTTGCATTGTTAAAGGGTGAAACAAGCACACATCTTATCCCTATTTTCTAGGTGGAGGATGAAAATCCTTGCTTGTTGACTTAGGTACACACTCAAATCATAATCAGAATACAACCATCACCAAGCACGCAATGGCTCCAATCATAATGTTGTATTAGCCGAACCCAAATGCAAGTGAGGGCACAATATGATGAGTGTCTTGTGGCAATTAATTTTTGCCTTGCACAAGGATTATCACCCTTTCAGGGGTGAATCAGGAATTCTTTCATTTTAAGTGTTGTCTATTATTGGGCAATTCATTTAAAATCATCCCCCATAGAATTGCACAAGGAAAAATTGAGGCGTATAACCCTATGAGTACTCAAATATGTTTAGTCTCGCAAGAAAGATTCAAGCGGCTCTGCTCTACACATACCCAAGCATTTTCAAGGAATGATGTCAAAATTCCATGAACAAAACCGGCTCCATATTCCTAGGCTTTGGCCTACAAGGAAGCAATTATTTATAGTGAGTTGGAAGGGTTGGTGTAAAACCTGTCCTTAATTGGGTCATTCACAAGAGGATTTTTCCTCAATCGGCAGGCCCTCTACTATTAAATAAGTGTACAAAGGATTGGCGAGCGTAGGACGTCTAGATTTTTTATTCCTTCGAAGAAGAAGAGCATACTCTCCTAATCCATGTCATTTTCTCCCAAAATAGTTTAAAGAAAATAGTTCATTCCCTCGAGCAATGTTGTACTCGATTTAAGATGTTCCTATTTAATGGAAAATAAAATTCTTTGAAAGTAAAGTTTTCTTTTTCAATTATCCGCAATCTTAAACGAGTAGCTTGTTCAATTTCTGATCCGCAAAATTAGACAATGTATTTGTTCATTTAGCTCACAAATTTAGTGCTTTGAGTTGTTCATTTACTGATCCAAAATAAATTTAGTTTTGTTTTCTTGGTTCAGTTATCTCCAAATTCTTTTCAACTCATAAACTGATGTGTGAGTTTCTAATTTTCCTTAAAAGGAAAAGAGCATAATCCTCTAGTCAGTTTAGTAGAAGATTAGAAAATATTATTAATGTCAAAAGCACGTAAATAGAGGTCAAGATGGGGGTTTGGCAGCCTAAAAAACCATGTTAGTATTCTTTGTTCAACTCCCAAGAAATTTTTTTTGATAGAAACCTGCAAACACCACTTAGGCTGCTTTAAAAGACAAAAACCAAAGGGATCAAACTGTTAGAAGTTAGAAAAATGAAGTATGAAAACTTTTTAACCAAATGCGAGCCTAAATAACATCATGTAATACCATATACTAGATGTGATCCCTTGTCACCAGATGCGACTGAATGTTCCCCAGATGTGATCATAAACTAAAAAATGATCTGGGAAATCCTGGATGCGAGCCTCATTTTCTGTGGTGCGAGGGCGTATTCTAGATGCGAGCCAGAATGACCAGATGTGATTCTGGACCTGAAAATTGGGAGGAAAGATTAGTGAAAAATTATGTTCAAAATGAGGCAAATCTTGAATCGAGCACCACGGTGGGCACCAAAAATGTGTGTTAAAATGTGCACCTGTTACCTGCAACACGACACTTCAATAGATCATTGCATTAGTGGAAAACATGGTTAGGTAAGCATATATAACACTTAAATTGACCTATTGCTTTCTAACTAATAATAGTATGATAAGAAACATAACAGCCCTCAGATTATGCTACTATCAATGACATATACGACTTAGCATGAAAGATTTGAGTTAAAACAAAGAAAGATATCTCCTAAACATGTATGCTAGCTCTAAAAAGCATGAAAACAACAATGTATAAACATGAAATCTAAAAGACGATATGAATCTATGTTTATTATAACAACATAACAATTCATTTTTCTCTAAAATTATGGGCTTATTTGTGCTCAAAAACACCTTCTATTTATAGAAGAATGAGGAGAGAGGGGGGGACAAGGTGCATTAATGGATTTGAAAAACTCATTAATGGTGTGCAAGAAGCATTAATGCCTTGGGAATTAATGAGGCATGGTGGAGACATGGGCTTAAGGAATCTACATTAAATGCAAGCATTTAAGAGGCATGGGGGGGGTAAGGCCAAACTTGGCAAGTTGGTCCTTAGAGGAAGTCAAGCTTGAGAAAGTTGTGATGCAGGAGCATCCTGGGTGTAAGGGCAATCTTGCATCACCCAAAAATATGTGTTTTTCTATTCAATAAGGGCTATTTTGTACAAAGATGCTATTTTTGGAAACTTACTATTTTTATTAAGTTGGTCGTTTGAACTCAGAATGTTCTAATTTTCCAGGTGAAGGTTCATCTTAGTCATATAAGAATGCCAGTTGAATTTCATTGCCAGATCATCTGTATTAGCGAAGTTATTAAGGATTTACTGTTGAGATTTTAGGGTGCAAAATCTTTGAGCTCAATTTTCAGGACCTTAGAGGCTTCGGATCAAGGTCAAACCCCTAGCTAACTTGCACTTCACTAGTCAAGCACTGTAGATCATGATCTCCCCTTTCTGAAAAGTGGTTATAATAGCCAATCGGAGCTACGGTTCAAAAGTTATGGCTTCCGAAAGTTGGGCTACCTAATCTCATGTTTTGTAAATATTTAAAGC
>MU227043.1:424911-442316 GCA_018584345.1 Thuja plicata
ACTACCTATCTTTCCGCACGTCATTTTTAAGTGCGCGGGCTACTTAACTTAAAGCACATGCTTTATTTGATCTCTTAAAACAATAACATAATATTCCTTTTTAATAAATCAGGCCCACCTTATTATATCTAAGCTTGCGGAAAATCACCAAAGAGGTGCGAAACCCGCAAAGTGCTAAGTTCTTCTTTGTGGAAAATCACCCGAGAGGTGCGAAACCCGCATAGTGTAAAATTCTCCTTTGCGGAAAATCACCCGAGAGGTGCGAAACCCGCACAGTGTAAAATTCTCCTTTGCGGAAAATCACCCGAGAGGTGCGAAACCCGCACAGTGTAAAATTCTCCTTTCCGAAAAATCACCTAAGAGGTGCGAAACCCGCACAAGGCAAAGTTCTCCTTTGCGGAAAATTACCTTCTTAGCGAGAATTCCGCCATGGAGAAGATGATTTCTGAAATCCCGCCGAGCTCGTTCTCACTCATTTCTTAACCAAACTGCTCATCATTTGTTGCATTAGGATTATTGAGGCCTGTATAATCGATCCATACCAGGCTTCGATCTCTGCCTAAGAAAGAACATCAATTGGAGAACAAATCTTTGCCAAGTTAGGATCTACAACCTACCCAAATATGAAAAGACCTCAGAACAACCCGCCCGGCTAAGAGAAGGAAAGGCAATGACAGGGAAACCTGACAAAGATAGCCTACCTAAGAAAGACTTAGACATAGACTCAGACTAACCAAACTGACTTGACATGACCATATGACTCCAAGAATGCCAAAAAAAAAGGGTGACTGAAAGTCAGATAACAAATAGGAATATTAATTATTTTTTAATAATCAATAGGACTATAGTCAATTTAATTAAATTAATTAGGCTAGGGGAATGGGTTCATTTGCAAGTGCGCAATTGATTTAGGGTTTTATTTAATTCCTTTATGATTAAATACTATATCCATGTTTTAAATTTGATTTGTTTTAATTGGTTTGAATTGATTTGAATTGTATGGTTGTAGTAGTTAATATAATTTAGTGATAAAAATAACCTAGGACATTAAATCTAATTTAAAATGAATTATACCAATGTAACATTGTCATGACATAATTACAGGTATGATCACACTTAGGGAAAATAGGGTCTGTAGTCGGAGCAGACCAAATCCAGGAGGTTATAGATCCTCTCAATTAGCAAGATAATCCAATGTTCAAGCTGAATGGATTGGGGTAACCCATACAATCTGTTGAGAATTATGATGGATGCCTGAATATCATCTTTCAAGTATCCCCTCCTCATATCTATCTTTTCCAGCATGTTCTTTGGAAGGGATTGGATCAGGTATTCCTGGCTCAATATGTTGTATGTCTCCATAGTGTTATTTTTGAACAATTCTAGACCCTTGTTGATTGAGAAATCATAATACCTTTCAATGCCCTTCAAAAGGTGGAAGACATCCTCGATGTTATCTAGCTTTAGGTCCAAGACAACTTCGGATCTATTTCTTACTAATCTTTCATCTAGTACATAATGGTTTGCCAGTGTCATAATCAGATCTAAGGACAAGACTGAGAGTGGGTGTATAGCTCCATTAACTATGCTTGATAGTACTAGGGCCGTGCAGTTAGATGACCTCCCACTAGGCTTGGCACACTTTATTAAGAACTCATTCCAATCAAAATTCCTGATGTTGGTGTCGGTAAACTCACTATGGTGGTTTTTGACCTTTGAAGGTGGGTGGTACCCTTTAAATAGATACTTCATAGGCGATCCAATGATCTTTTATGGCATTCCTACAAGAAAACATTGCAAACATCAGTGCCTTATTAAAAATAAATGCTCCACATAAAGTACAAAGCAGAAACTGAAACTCAAATGGGGCAGGAGAAACTACTCAGAATCATCATCTTATGGTACTTTTGGCCACTCAAACCTTCAAACATCGAAGAAAAGACCGGATAGAGAAAGGCCAAAACTGTGAAGAGGAGTTTGAATAGGGAAAATGATATTCTTCAACAAGTGAGACTGCAAAGTTATTTAAGCATACGAAACTGAGAAGTCCTGGAATATGGGTGAAACTAAAAGGGCAGAGGTCCGCACTTCCAGAGATGTAGAGTGTTTCAAAGATTGAGAGTGATAAATTCTAAGGGTGTAAAGACATGAAGTTTTGAAGAGCATGGATTCAGACCTGTCGAGGTGTAGGGTTTTTTGAATCACGAAAGTGCGAAAGTCTGAGGGTGTGAAGGTTGGTCCTGTCTTCAGTGTTTTGGCCTTTGGTGATGAGGTATAATGGGAAATGCCAAATTTGTAGAAGTAAAATATCCATTCTTGACTTGGTAGAATCTTCTCTACTAGATCAGATTGGGGAGACAACTTTTGGCCTTCAAAGACTGAAAGTCCTGCGATGGACACGACACAAGAAAACAAAAAAACACAACAAAAACCAAACTTGATGAGAGAAATAGACCCGACACCCTAAGACTAAGGGTCTTAGGAAAGCTTCACAAAAATAAGCTCAAAGACAAACAAGTGAGGCAAAAAAATACAAACTAGAAACAAAACCCAAATAAAAATAAAAAAACAAAACCTAAACCTAACGGTGGGCTAAAAAGACCAACCTGCTAGGAAGGAGAGAAGGTGGAAAAAATAATGCGCAGCATGAGCACGAGTAACACGGTCCTTAGTGAGGAGCACAATGATGAAGAAGCACACCAAAGACAGGGTTTTTCAAAGCTCGAGGAGGTGAAGAACAAACACAAAAGTGAAGAAAAAATGGGCAAATTCTCTTTTATAGCCTTGCTATTAATGTGGTGACATCATGTAGACTTTGGTGCTTTGGTGGATGAAATGCTGAAGTCGTGACTCTTATCTCTTTCAGGGTTTCGGAGGCCGACCCAATGAAATACTTAAACCATAGGCTTTGACCTTCACACTTCCTGGCTTTCATGATTTCAGAGATTGTGAAACCCCGAAAGACCAAAATTCTAAAACTGCACAAGGCCGAAAAGACTTGGCCTTTCTTGAAAAGGACCCCCAAAAAGCATCCAAGAGGACCGGGGGTCAAAACAAGAAGACAAGAAAGGGGGTCCCCATGGCCCAAAGCCCAAAAAACATGGGGTGTGTGTTGTGGAACCACAATAGGTTCTAATCATATCATAGATTCTATTGTGATCAATTTGAATGAAGAATATATTCTTGACGATGATAATTATAATGGTTCTAATACAAATACTGTTATTGTTAATGATTATGATGATATGTATGAGATTATTGATGTTAATCATGACTTACATTCTATCTTTGAAAAAAAATTATCCCTAGCTCCTAGTGACAAACAAAGTGACTCATCATTAGAGCATGGTCCTTGTTTGGAACTTGTGATGGCTCCATCTACTATGCTTCATGTTTCTCCTCTTGCATGTTGCCCAACTTCCCTAAATAGTAGAGACCGATATAGGGCGTAGTAAATATTCTTGACTATCTCATCTTGTATGGTGGATTCTTTTATGTTTTTTTATGTTGTTCTATTCTTCCCATGTGATGTGCTACTTGTTATATATTTTATTTATATTTCTTTAAACAACCATTATTTCTCTATTGGTGCAAGGTGATAAAGGAATCGACCTTTCATGAAATTTATCCATTTATATCTCATTTCCTCTATATGTTGTATGCATGTTATGTCGTACATTTACAATTATTTGTAAATATTCCTTATAAAGCGGTAGAAATCACTCTTTTAGGTCTCCGTAATGTTGGCCCAAAAAGAATCTTCATTGTATATCTTATGTGATCTTCTTCTATTTTTCTCGTAGTTGTTCTACCTTTGGGGGGTGATGTCAATTTATTTTGTCATAATTCTTTATGTATGAGTTTTAATATGATCATATTGACCCCAGAGTTAGTAGACCCTTTTTGTTCTCTCTTTGTCATTGTTTCATTTCCCTTGGTTTGTCCTTGGTTGGGGGCATCTAATAGTGGAAACATCTTTTGTGGGTGCATGTATCCTTTGTTAAATCCATTTCTCTTGTTAATTTATTTTCAATCGTTTAATATGGGGGCATACACTCTACTCCTTGTTTCACATTTTTCACACACATACATAGTGATTCAATGTAGTATTTTATGTAGATGGATAAGGAGACAATGCTTTCCTTAGGTTTGTCCTTTACATTACATTATCATGCACTGTGTATTATTCAATGGATCACTTTAGTGACTATGCTTTCCTTGGGACTAATCCTTTCTTTTTGGATCTTTTGTAGAAAATTTTCTTTCCTTAAGGAGAGGTCCTCCTATGAAAAATTTTCTAAGTGAGTCGTGCTTCACTTTCTTATCCTTTTTTATGGGTTGAATAGCATAACACGTATTGCTAGACCTTTAATTCCATCTTTGAAGAAATATTTTCTCTTCACATGGTCTACAGTAACTTAAAACCTTACTAAGATAGTTGGGCATCTCTCTCTCTCTCTCTCTCTCTCTCTCTCTCTCTCTCTCTCTCTCTCTCTTTGTGAGTGTTTATTATTTTTATCTTGGTTTTGGATTTGATGAGGACCTAAGTTAGTTGAGGGCTTGGTGTCTCCTTGACCTTGAAATTTTTTTCCAATACATTAATCTACTTTACCATGATCATGATGTAATATCATACGCTCTCTAAAGTGGAGTATAAATGTATCATCCTAAATTGTAAGCACATATAATTAGATGCTCAATTGGTCCCCATTTTGGTGTTCTTGAGATTTCATATTTGTTATGATTGATCCAGCCTCGTATTACCTATATTTCCACTTTATTTCTTACATCTTCCTAACTCCCAATCCAAATTTTATCCTCTTTTGGAAAGAAGAGGGTTCAAAAATTGTCCTCTTCTCAAGAAGATGGCACCAAAACCGTCATCTTCCCTATATTTTTCTTTGAAATTAAAATTGGGGGCCCCTCTCATTGAATTAGTAGGATTTCTAAATTTCCATCAGCCTCCTATTTTTGAACCTTGAATGTTGAGAGAGGTATAAAAGAAACCTACTCCTATATTTTTAAGGAACCATGATCAATATTTCAAGTACTCTCCTCCAATTTTGCATCCAAGTATTCTCAAACATTCTCAAGAAATGTTTCAAGCATCCAAAGCATCTTTCAAGGTAATATTCTCCATTTTAGCAAAGCTTCTCTCCCATGATGAAAAAATAGAGATCTTGATCAAGTAAGAAGATCCTATGTCCATCTACATGCGTTTATCCATCCATTCTTCAAGGAAAGAGTCAATCAAGCATAATGAAATTTAAGATATTAAAGTAGTATTCATAGATCTATGCATTTGTGAAGGGTGTCATTGATTCTTTTCTATATTCTAAGGTGAAAAGACTACATAAAACCAAATTCAAGAAACATATAAGCATCTTCATAGATATCGCGATCTTAATATCATTTTACGGAGGTATATGCATTTACAAAGGAGATCTAATATTTACTTTACATTTAAAATATTTCTTTTCATACACATTTATTTCTATTTCTTTGTTGATTCATCAACCATGGTTTGACTAAGGCAAGTCCATTTTTACTCAATATTTTCCTCATTTTATGTGTGTAGGATTAGGTGTTATTTGCATCAATTTAGATCTAGAAAGTACAAAACCTGACAAGAATTCTACAACTAAGTTAAGTTAAAAGTACTAGGAATAGGACACCTAAACCACCCTCTTCCTAGTAATAGGATTCCCAACCCACCCTCTTCCTTTCAAAACAACATCAAAATAAAATCACAGATCAATAGTTTTCTCTGGTTTGTATTTTTGATACCTATACAAAGTTGTCTATTTTTTGTCAAATTGTATATTCTGCAACTTGTCATTTTTGCCTATTTTTTCATCTATCTTGAATTTTTCAATCATATTTGCCTAATCAATTCACACATTTCCAAAACAACAAAGGATCATTACTCCCACTTAGTGCTTAAGTCCTACTTGAACCTAGTGTGTCATCTTTCTTCTAATAGTACAGTAAAGAACTAGTTGGGTGTTGCACTAGGGAACCACTCTAGAACCCCTTGTTATTTTCCTAACCACTTTTCCATATTGTAAAGGTACAAACTCAAATTTAGGGTTAACCTATTTGATCCCTTGGAGAGGAAAATAGATGGATTATCTAGTGTATAGTTTACATGGTGAAACTCATAGAAAGAGAGGAAAATAATTTATTGCAAATTAGACAGAATTTGTGCCAACAAAGATTGGCTCAAATGATTTAGTTGAAGTGTATCCATACACTCTATTAGATCACCATCCAATCAAAACTACTATTGATCTTATTATTGATCAAGTCAACTAGGAAAATACAAAGGATAATTTTATCCTTAATAATGCTTTACTAAATGATGTGGGTTGTAGACATCCTATTTTCACTCTAAGGAAAATCAATAAATGCAACTTCCATGAAAAAGTGAGGTTGAGAAGTGGAGTTATCATGTACAATGGTGGTGTATACAGCTTAAATTGGTCAACAAAATTCAAAGAGTTAAAATCAATGGAAAATCATTAATTAATTATCAAAGCATTTAATTAATTAAATTTAAGCCATTTGGATTAATTAAATTTGAAAATCAAATCACTATATAATTGATTTAATCAATTGATTATATAGTTCATTGAATTAATTAAATTCAACCCCTCTAATTCCCATACATGGCTAATTTAATTAAATATTTGAATAAAATAAATCCTAATTTCTCTCAACAACCGCATATGGACAAAAAAAAAACAATTCAACCAATGAGAGATAAGGATTGGAAGCACATGGATCACTCCAAGGCTTTTCTGTCTTGACCACTCAATTTAAATGGAACAATCTTGTCCCTCCATTTGGAACACCTCAAAAAACACAACTCAACCTTATCTCTAACCATGAGTTAACTCAACTCACATAAAACTCACCCCCTACCCTTGGGAAATCCTATAAATAGTATGCATTCTTAGTGCGAATGATCCATTGTCATTTACTCTCATCATAACATCACCATTATAGTTGAATTGCATCTATAGTTAGCATAATTGAATTCATTTGAGCATTGTAAATTATAAATTCATATCAAATTGAACATGTAGATTAGATCATTTAGCTTAATTAATCACTCTCGTTCTAAGGATTGTCACTTTAGGAGTATTTTTGTAGTTGAGAGTGCAAATTTAGTCTTCTTGGTTAGAGAACCATGGGATATTCTTAATCTTTTCAATTTCAAGTTGTTAAATAGTATAGATCTTTTTAATTTTAGTTGATATTTCATTAAATTAGTCTTATGCAGGTATTTTACATACTACAAATGGCACCCACCATGGGGTTGATGCCTCAAATTAACAGATTTTGATGATCTTTTTATCATTTTGAGTGAATTTGTGTTGTAAAATTGACATTTGAGGGTACAGGAGCGCGTATACACCAAAGTTCAGTGCATATAAAGCAAAGTTCAGTGCGTATGCAGTAACTTTTGGTGCATGCAAAGAAAATTTTGGTGCCTGGAAGAATTATATTAGCGCCTACAATTATCCTTTTCTATCTTGTCTAAATTTCTTTCAGTGCTTGCACCTGAACTTTCTGATGTGTATCCATAGTCTTTACAATGCTTATAAATTGCAATCTTTCTTTCAGTGCATAGTAACTAAATTGTAGTGCATGGTAACTAAAGTGTAGCACATAGAAGCTAAATTGAAGCATCTATCAGATTTATAATAGTGCCTACAATCTAAAAATTTAAAAATGAAAAATTCTCATATTTGAATCTGTATAAAATGTTTTGTAGGTTATGAAGTTCAAAAAAGTTCAGAAGCCAGCATTTTGGATTCTTTATTTTCACAAGGAAAAGGAGGAAAAGAGATTTGATAGGTATGAAAAATAAGTTCATAATGCAAATTTTCTTGCTATCCTAGATGAGGATGTCATTAAATATAATCGTTACATCAAAATAATAATTATTTATCAAGCCTTTTATAAAATTCCTTTGATAAATTTTTAGGCTTCTCATTTCAACAAATTCGTTCACATTTGTGCAAATACTTTTGGATTTTCTTAACTTTGAATTTCCTTGTGTTGAAATATTTTTTTTAAAGGGGATGCAAAGGAGAAATAATGATCGCCTAGGTATGTATCGAAAAGAAAAAAACTCCAAAAAATGTGCATTAAGATTCGAACAAGGTGAGTTATAAAACCTTTATTTTCAAGTCATTTGCTTAAATTCTAACATTTTAAGGTTCAAAATCTAGTATATATAGAAAAACCTATTATTGTTCACCAATGATGGTATTAGACATATGCTCTCATCTTTTAAGATAATAAAAATGCCAAAAATGCCAAATTTTTTAATAGAAAGAAAGGTTAAGGTATGAACAAACACATAATTACAAAGCCTCATTGATCGTGAACAATGGTATTAGGATTATTATCTCACTTTTCTCAAATTTATCAAAATGACAAAAGTACTTTAGTTCGATTAGATTAAAGGCTTGGAAATGAACAAATCATGTCAATCATGTTTTGAAGATAAAAGGTAGTAGGGATATTCTCTCTCTCTTAGGGTGATCAAACTCCTAGACCTATCTTTTTATTCAATTTTGTTTTCCAAATTGATAATGATTTAGATCCTTAGAGGGAATACCTCCCAAGTGCTTTACAAAAGTTGTGAGAGGGAAAGCCAAAAGTGAGATACAAAACTTCTTTAACCATAGTTGATCCAACTCACTTAAAAAAGAAACACTTACATCCTTAATGGGGTGGAAGACAAAGATAATTGTAATAGCCTTCCTCTAGTAGTCCTAACGGATTGCGAAAAAACTTCCATTAATTTGGTGGGAAGCTCTCATAATTGAGAGGTAAACGAAAAGCTCTTTGAAAAGATAATTGAATAAATCATGTTTAATTTGTAAGCCTACCTATTCAGCCATGTTAAACCAAAATTGACTTTATGTAGATTGATTTAAGTGTTTTGTTTTGAAGGCCTTGCTAAAACGTTAAAAAAAAATACACTTTGTGTGTAGCTTATAAAGGTTGAAAAACATGTGTCTTTGTGTTTTCTATTTTTGATGATACATAATTTTAAAGAAAAAATATCCATTGAAGATATAAAGTTCCTAAAAATCATTATTCTTTTCAAGAAGATATCATTTAAACAAAGATCCTAAACTCATTTTCATGCTGGTTTGGACAAGATCCCATTACATAAATTTATCTGTACAAGAAGATGGAACTGGTATTAGAGAATAAATTCCTTATCTAGACAAAACTCCTCATTCTCCTTATCAACCATTTCAAGAAAATAATCAATAGATATAATTAGAAGAAGTATCAATGGAAATAAATTTGTGGTATGAGGATAACAACACTGGGGAAAATAATGATGAAGAGGTAACCGAGTAAAAGGTTAATGAGGCTTCCCAAAATCCTTTGTTTGTTAAGATTATGGAAAATAGCTTAGAAAGGGACAAAGATGGATGTTTCCTAACCTTGGCTCAACTAGGATTCAAGCTCCCTCATGATTTTGACATGTCCAAGTTAACACTAGATGAGGATGAAGACACCCCTTTGAAAGCCATGAACCAATGACTCAAGTATTTATAGTCACAGTTGGATAACATGAATAAGGTAGGTGCTCTACAATAATTTTCAATAGAAGGCAATTTCCCTTCCCCATTTGAAAAGACTCTATTCATGAAACATTTTCATCAAAATATGGTATTCTCCAAATATGATAAGTATGCAGGTACAACTCACCCACAAGACCACATAAGGGAGTTTGGCACATTAAGTATGGAATTCCTCCATGAACCCACTTATTTTATGAGATTGTTTCCTAGAAACCTTGGTGGGACAACAATGTAATGGTTTTCAAAGTTACCACTTGGTATTAAAACCTTTGAGGAATTTATTTCTAAATTTTTCAATCAATATTCTTATAACATTGTACATGAAATAATTATGTTAGACTTATTTAATGCCAAGTAAAGAAGTGGGGAATCATTTTTGAGTTTTCTATGGAGATGGACAAGGATCTTTGCTAAATATCCATGAAGTGTACCATAGAAGGAGAAGATGGAAATATTTATAAACTTGAACACGGTGATGATCTTCTAGTTACAACTTCAATGTCACCCAACCTTTGACAAGATGATAGAAAATGGGATAAAAATAGAAGATGCTTTAGTAATAAATTGGGAACTAAAGCTCTATAAGGATTAAAAAAAAAAGGTTCTTCGAATAACAAAAATACCACTTTCAATAACAATTCTTCAAACAGCAGCAATAACGATAAACCTAAATTTTGGTTGAAGAACAACAACAAGAATTTAGTCAATGATGGAGTAGTGGAGGCCCACAATCTAAAACCTAAACCTTTCAACATTTCAAGTGCCTCCACTTGTTAAGCTAATAATATCAATCAATCCCCCAACAATCCTTTCAATAACAACACCTCTTTCAACAATAACCAAGGGAATAACAAGCCAAAACCTAATTTCATGTCTCAATTTACCTCACCACCAAGAAGAAAGTTTACTCCATTGGGAGAGCCACTTGAGACAGCCCTAAGAAATCTTATTGCTAATAAACTCATAACTCTACCAGATTCAATACCATATGAACCTCAAGTGAATCCATCATGATGGATTGATTCCAATTATTGTGAGTATCATCATAACAAAGGGAATAAAAATAATGAATGTATGAGGTTAAAACATGTGGTACAAGACCTAATTGATTATGGAACAATCCAAGTTGATGGTCCAAATAATAATGAACACCACATGGTATTCAAAACCCCTTTCTTGAATCATGACAAAGGTGGATCTTCCAACTCTAATCAAAACCACAAGAGAGGAGACAAAAAGTTAATTTTACACATACATATGAAAACACTATCAACTCCCTCTCTAGTTGTTAAAAGTTCAAAAATGTTATTGTGGTGAAGGATAAACAAGAGAAAGAATATGCTAATGTTGTGACTAGGGGGCAAGCTTCCAAAATCACCTTGCTAGGAGTTTCCACTAAACCAAAATTACCTATTCCCTCATATTTTTCATCAAACAATACAACCTTGTGGATCAACTCCAAAAGACACCAGCTCAAATTTCAATTTGGAGTTACTTAAAATTTCACCTACACACAAGAAAATATTGGAGAAAGCTCTAGTGGACATGATGGTTCCTAATAACTTGGATGTGGAGCAATTTCAAAATATATTTGGTCACCTCATTGCTCCTCATTGCCATTCATTTTCTGAGAAAGTTCATATATCTTTTAACCACCCCCAAAACCTACCCTTGCATATTGAAATCTTCATCCAAAAGCATGGGGTCAAAAGAGTCTTAATTGATGGAGGTGTCAGTCTAAATATATGCACATTGAGCTTGGTCAAAGCCTCAGGATATTCTAAGAATTTTGTTGATCCTAAAAGAAAGATAACCATAAAGGCTTATTATTATGAAGAAAGGTCCTCAAAAGGGATGGTTAATTTACCAATTGGAGTGGGTCCTATTCAAAAAGATACAGTTTGTCAAGTTCTAGACCTTAAGATGACTTACAATATTTTTTTGGGTAGACCATGGATACATGAAATGAAAACAGTACCCTCCACTTATCCTCAATGTATAAATTTTACATACATGGGTCAAGAGATAACTGTTAGTGGAGATTTGAACCCCTTACAATATTGCAACAATGTTAAACCTGTGATAGATTCATGTGTTCCCCATAATAGTGAAGTCTCTACATCAAGTTCACCCAAACAACAACAAGAAGAAGACATCCCTAGTCCAAGTTTAAAATTAAAAGAGAAAGAAAAGGAAGATCCTAATGATGACCATAATACCTCAAATAGTGAATAAATTGATCCATATTCATCTAACAAAGACAAGGTAAAAGGTATTTTCCTCTAATCACATGGAGAGAACCCTAGTTCCTCAAAATCAAATTATTCTAGTTCAGAGGGATCGTAGTCCTCTAAATCAGAAAGGGAGAAAGAAAAGATGACATGTTATAAAAATATGGACATCGTGATGAAGAATTTTGAAAAGAAATATAGAATTCATCAAAAAGGGGTAGGAGAATACTCTTTATCAATTATGAATATGCCTACTTCTCCTATATCCCATGGAAAACCCTTTTATTAAAAAGATCAAAAACCTCAAAATTATAATGAGAATTTTGTAAGACCTAGTATATCCCCAAATGAAGAAGACAATGAAATCTTAAAATGGCTGTATAAAGATGAGAAGAAGACAATTCAAGTGAAAGTATTCAACACATTAGCATCCCTACACATAAATATGGGAAGGGTTAACAAATCATAAAGAAAATGGGATACCAAGGAATGAGGCCTCTTGATAAAATAAATAAAGGGTTATTCGAACCTATACAACCCACATAGAGGACTAGCAAATAAAAATCAAGAATAGGGTATCTTGAACAAGGTCATAATCAAAATAATTATTTTAATCCTTATGAACAAATTAATATGTTAGATTCATAAATTTATGATGAATCAAATGAATATGAATGGGATTCATTATCTGAGGAATCTTGTCACGACAAAGAAATTGATGTTATCTATTCTTATACCTCTACATCAAATGAAATACCAAGTAAAAGTAAAGAATGGGTAGGAGAGCCTTATGTACCATCATTATTAGAGGGATCTAGCTTTAGGTTTGACTTACAATCATTTTTCCCTCAAGAATCTTAATAGGACTCTAATAGGAAAATTTTGATCCTATCTGTTGAAGACAATTATTCAATTGTGTATTTTCACTGATGTTTCACAAATGTATACATATATTGATGTTACACAAATGTCTAAACCAAGCACAAGAAGACTTGTGTATCTGCCAAAGTGATTTTTAGTTCTAACCAATTTCACTCGGGAAATAAAGTTGAGGTCGGGCATTGAAGAATCACAGTATTAACCGAGTTAACTATTTAGTGCTAGCCGACTAACTGCAGTTTACACTTTATGTTTAATTGGTTATATGAGGCTAATATATTTGAGTTTAATGTTTTATTTGGAAGTATATTCAAGCTGACTTGAAAATACTTATCATATAAATATATGGTCAAGTGTGGATTGAATATGTAGAAGAGTAAGAAGAAAAGATAGTGAAAAAGGAGCAGATTTTTTGATATGAAGAGTGAAGGTGAAATTAGATGGGATTCTGAGTAAGGACAGAATATCCAGACTAAACTACAAAAGGATATTCAATCAATGAGGATCCAATTATAATCAAATTAGAGATCTAAATCAGCAAAGACAGTTGCTTCTACAAACAGGTCAATCTATTGTTACTCTCTAACAATTCTAGTAGTGATCTTAAATCTCTTAGCAGAGTAGACTTAATAGTCTTTTGTAAATTCTCTCACAAGGTGACATTTCTGCATTGAACTGTTTGAAGACCTCTAACAAGGCCACTCCTTACAGGATGATTAAATCCTCTAATAGGGTCACACCTTATAGTGTGCTTTGTAACCTTTAACAGGGTTGGCTCCTAACAGGGCTCACTTCAGAAGAGTGAAAAATAGTAACTAGTTGCAATTGGTGGTTTTCCCAAATTTGGTTTCCATGGTAAATCTTGGTGTCATCTGCGTACATTATATTTACTTTATGGTTTTTGTTTCTGTACTTAATCACTAAAGAATAATTACACATAATATCTTAAGATTGCTTTGTTAACCGGGTGACAGTGATAAGTTTGATTAAGACATCTAAGGGACTTGGATTTTTTTTTGTAGTAATGGATTCACCCCTCCCCTCTCAATTACTCATCTCATTTCCAATAATTGGTATCAGAACACCAAGTGCTTTCAGGGAAGGTTTCAAGGCCTAAGCTAAAGATCAAAGATGTCTTACAGAAGGGAGATCCCCAAGCTTAACAAAGACAAATTTGAGACATGGCAGGAGTTGATGAAGTTACATCTATCTAGTATTGGAGATTCTGGTTTTTAATTCTTGGATAAAAAATATGTGGAACCAGTGACACCTTTGACTTTGGAACAAATGATGGACAGGAAGCATCATAACATAATGATGATTGATATAGCTTCTTCACTCAGCTACTAGGAATTTGATGAAGTCAAGGACTACCCTATTGCCTATGATATGTGGAACAAACTATGTGATATTCATGGAGGAGATGTCAATGTAAAAAGAGCCAAAGAAAAGAGTCTCAGAGGTCAATTTGATCAGATGAAAATGAAAGGAGAAGACATTAAAAAATATAGTGAAAGAATCAAGAAAAGTGTGAGTGCCATCAAAGCCGCCAGTGGAACAATTGAAGACACAATAGTTGTTAGTAAGGTATTTAGAACTTTACTTCCTATCTATGCAATTAGATTTTCAGCTATTCAAGAGATGAGGTGCAGTAATGATGTAACTCTAGATGCATTGGTTGTAAAACTTACATCTTTTGAGTTGGACAATTTTGACAATTATTCTCCTAATCCTAGCAATTTTGAGTCTCCATTCAAAGAAAAATTAAAACTTAGTAATAAGGATAGGAACTCAAAATAGATTGAAAGTGATAGTGATGATAAATCTAATGATGAAGATCTAGAAATCATTGAAGCACTACTAGCAAAGAGAGCTTGCAAAGGAAAAGGTAAATACAAAGGAAGAATACCATTGATTTGATTTTCATGTAATGAGGTTGGTCATATTTATGCTAAGTGTCCTAACAAAGATGACAAAGATGAGAGAAAGTTCAACAAGTACAAAGGCAAGAACGATTTCAATAGTTACAAAAGCTACAAGGACAAAGGTAAGAAATATTGTTATATTGCTAAAGATTCTGATAGTGATGGAGATGAAGATGAAATGGTTTACATTGCTATTAAGGATGAGTTAGATAATGCAGATGATGAAAATATTGCACTATTCTCTCATATTAGCAAAAATGACACTTGGATAATTGATCATGGTTGTTCTCACCACATGACTGGTGATAAAACAATATTTGAAACTCTTGAGCACTACGATGGTGGGAGTGTTATTTTTGGGAATAATGAACCTTTCTATGTGCAGGGTAAAGGTTTTATTGCTCTAACTGAAGGAATTACATGTGATAATGCCTATTGGGTTGAAGGACTAAGGAGTAATCTACTCAGTGTGGCATAATTGAATAACATTGGTTTCAAGGTATAATTCATGAATGGTAAGGCCAAGCTCTTGGATGGTAAAGGAAACCTAGTCGAAACTGGCAAGCAAACAAAAGGTAATCTTTTCTATCTTGATCTCACTAAAAGTTCATGTTTTATTGCACAAGTAGAAGAAAGTTGGTTATGACATAAAAGATTGTGTCATGTGAAATTTGATAACTCAGTCAACATAAGCAAGAACAAAAGAGTAAGAGGTATTCCTATTTTAAAGAAACCTAAATTAGCAACATGCAAACATTGTCAATTTGGGAAGCTGAGAAAATCTAGTTTCAAGAGTAAGAACTACAATATTGATGAAGTCTTGGAATTGATACATACTGATCTATATGGACCAATTAGGAAAATAAGTTACACTGGATAAAATTATTTTATTCTATTTTTTGATGATCATTCTAGAATGATGACTGCTATCTTTCTCAAAGAAAAATCAAAAGCTTTTCAAAAGTTCAAATGGTACCTTTCCAGAGTTGAGAAGGAAACAGGAAAGAGATTGAAGTGCCTAAGATTTGATAGAGGAGGTGAATTCATATCTAATGAATTCAATGAATTCTTTAATGAAAGAGGAATCAAGAGACTAGTATCTACCCCTGGTACACCATGGAAAAATGGTATAGCAGAAAGAAGAAACAGATCCATCATGGATTGTGCAAGAACCTTAATGATTGAAAAGAGTGTTGCAACCAAATAATGGAATGAAGCCATCAACATTGTAGTACACACCTTGAACCAAGTTCAACTGAAGAAAGGTATTGATCAGACACCTTTTGAATTATGGTATGGCTATAGACCCAATGTTCATTATTTCAAATTATTTGGAAGTAAATGTTACATATTGAAGGAAGCAAGAAATGGAAAATTTGATGTAAAAGGTTATGAAGGTATATTCATAGGCTACTCCTGTAAAAGCAGAGCATATAAATGTTTGAATCTTCCTACTCATAAAGTCATAGAAAGTGTGTGTGTAAAGATTGATGAGTTTGCATAAAGATGTGAAGGATAGAGCAGTAAAGAGCCCAAGGACTACAAGAAATTTGTGTATTATGAGCCTAATACTATACCTAAGACTCAAGAAATGGTGATTGGATAGAAATTGTGTCAACCATTGAATTCATCAGCACAAACCGAGCCATATCCTATGCAACCTGAGCTACTAGTAGAGGAAATTGAGTCACAGATAGATGGAACCGAGTCTTAGATAGAGGAAACAGATTCATGGATAGAGGCAACCGAGTCACACATAGTGGAACCTAAATCTTAGTTAGAAGAACAGAACAGAATGTTTGAGCATGGTGAACCAAGTGGAGCAAGCCCAAAATCAAGGAAGAAGGATCATGTAGTTGCCAAATATGTTAGAAAGCATCATGCACCTGAGAAAATAATTGGAGATCAAACAGAAGGTATAATGACAAGGAACAAACTTAAAGGTACATGTTTGCATACTAAAATTGAACCTAGATCCATTAAAGATGCTTTAAATGATGAAAGCTGGATAGAAGCCATGAATGAAGAAATTGAGCAGATAGAGAAGAACAAAACCTAGACTCTTGTGCCGAGACCAAAAGACGAGAATGTTATTGGTACTAAGTGGGTTTTTCGAAACAAATTAAATGAAAAAGGTGAAGTTTCAATAAATGAGGCAAGATTCATGTGCAAAGGATATGCTCAAGAAGAGGGTATTGATTATGGAGAAACTTTTTCTCCTATTGCAAGACTTGAAGGAGTCAGATTACTTCTGGATTATGCTACACATAAAGGATTCAAGGCAAACCAAATGGATGTAAAATCTGCATTCTTGAATGGAATCTTAGAGGAGGGAGTCTATATTGAGAAACCTGAAGGCTTTGTTAACCCTAACAAAAAGAATATGGTTTTCAAATTGCACAAAGCTTTGTATGGATTGAAGCAAGCTCCCAGAGCCTAGTATGAAAGATTGCATGGTTACCTAGTAAGTATTGGATTTTAGAGAATTAATTGTATGCACCCTAAAATGGTCGCCTAGACTATGTGCCCCCATTCTTCAATTTATCAAATGACAGAATCAATTTATCCAATTCCTGAATCAATGCTTTGCAACATTTTACTTCAAATCAATTTCCTTGATCAAATAGTAATTAATTCAATTATTTCAATATTTCCTAAGGTTTGATCATTTCATCAATTATCTTATTTAATTAAAAGAAAACAATCCCTTTTTATTAAATAAAATAATCTTATTTAATTAAAATCCCTTTTTA
>MU227043.1:442366-453290 GCA_018584345.1 Thuja plicata
TAAAATCTCTCTTAATTAAATAATCTTATCTTATTTAATTAGAATCTCCCTTTTAATTAAATAAAATAATCTTATTTAATTAAAAGAGCATCCCTCTTTTAATTAAATAAATAAAACCCCCACTTAAGTCCCTCTTTGTGTTGAAAAAGGAAATAAATTAAATAAAAATAAATAAAACTCCTTTTTCTTCACACATATTCCCAAGTGGTGGGCTTTTTGCCTCTTAATTGTAGCCTTTGCTTTTGCCTTTTGAAGATATGAGTACATGGATCAACCAAGATTTAATCTCCACCATTGCTCATTTCTTTTTACCTCTTAATCTCTACCGTCCATTGCTCTTTAAAAGGAAACCTCTCATTCTCATTTGGATGTACACTTTTTATGCTATTGTTAGCTGCAGGTTTGGAGAGCGATTTTGGAGGAGAGTTTGAGCATTTAAGCTTGAACCATGCAACTTCTTCTTCTTGTCTTCTTCTCTCATGCATCCATGACAATCCATTTAAATTAGATTCATGTTAATTTAGATTCATATTTCATTTCAATAGATTAATCTTGCATATTTCCTTCATAGATTAATTTGCATTTCCTTTCATGCATTTTTATCATATAGATTAGCATATAGAATAGCTTCCATTCTCATTTGCATGCATATTTGGTGATCATGGAGAATAGCATTCTTGCTCTTCCTCTTTCAATCTCTCATTTCATGGTGTACTTGCATGGGCATAACTAGGTCTAAATTGAGGGCCTTCATCACAAACCCTTGCACTCCATGAATAGGGAGCTACGAGTCGCCATTTGAGACCTCATTCTTGAGAAATCTTGAATATAATGACTCATAGATGTGTGTCACATTTTCAGCACATATTTTTGGCGCCCACTGTGGGGTAACCCACCTTTACATACTAGTTTTGATTATTTTTGGGGCTAACCCCCTTGTGTAGATTTGCTTGGAGACGAAAACCCTAGATTTTCAAAGATTTGATCATATCTCCTAAACAGCTTAGAGTTTAGGTCTGAATTTTTGTTTGTAGGTTGGCGACATATCAAAGAAGCTTTAGCAAAAAATTCATAATTTTATGAGGTATCATGAAGTTTTACAATTTTTTATTTATTTTTCATAAAAATTTAATTTTTGGTGCAAATCAACATATTTTCAGAATTTTTTACATTTTCAGAAAGGTATTTAAATTCTATAGGGGGTCCATTCTTTGTGTTTTAAATTTGGATGCAATATCATAGCTCATTTGGTCAATTTATGAAAACTAGTCTATTTTGGGAAAATGGCTCCCTAGGGAATAAATGAAAAGATATTTTTAAAATTATGAAATTTTTGGAAAGCTCTTTGTTTTTTAACAGGGGTCTCTTTTTTTCATTTAGGTTTTGGGATCTGAATTCATGTCATATAGGTCCAATCTAGTTGACTAGGTCAAAAAATCAAAATTAAAATTAAAAAAAAGGGCATTTAATGATTAGCTTGCACTTATTTTTCACATGGTTCAATGCATTATATGAGTTGTCATTTAGATTATTTGATGGTTATTATTGCTCCTAACAATTGATTTTCAGATCTAATCCTAGGGTTTGCATAAGTTGACTATACATTGCATATCTTGTTTGTTGTTTGTTTTTTGTTGTGTTTTTCTGATTTTTATTTTTGAAATAGCTTAACATGTGGTTTGCAGGACATTGAAAAGAAGACTCAAATAAAGACTACTAACGAATCATCTTGCAGGTTGCCTTGATCGATAGCATGCTAAACTTTGTACTTGCATTTTGTTTTGTTTTATTACAATAGGAACCCACATGCAAGACTTCTAAAATGAACTTCTATTTTGGTATTTTAGGAATGGCAATGATGTTAGGAAACTATGGTCTCTCCCTTTTGGGATGACCAAAAATCTAGAAGCATTGTTGTCATTTTCTTATGTGTTTGAAGTGTCTTTTAGATTGTAATCCTAAGAATTAGATGAACTTATCCTCTCCCCTTACCTTTGTGGATCTTGGGTGTAAGAGAAACTCATATAATTATTCTAGTGTGGCTACCTCCCAAGTGCTTTAATAGAGCCAGTGAGAGTGGATTTCCCAACCGACAACAAGATAAATCCAAGCCCTTCTAAACTGGTATATAAAAAATGCCATTGTGATTAGTCTCATAGTGGACAGGTGTGAATTCATTGTGGCAACCAAAATCTCCTCTAGTACCCTAGTGGTGTGTTAAATTCCCTACATTGTTAAGGTGAAAACCTTTCTTTGAAAGGATTGGGAGATCCCCCTTAATTGTGAAAATGACTTGATCACAACCACCTGAATGGATGCCTTGACTACAAACTTTGTTTTAGTGACCAAAAACCCTCTATCTGTTGGCACAGAAGGTCAAAGAATGACTAAGATGTCCCACATTTTCATAGCTCTTAGTAGAGACAATGGTCCTTTGGGAAGTGATTCCCTTGGGATTCGAATCTTGGTGTGCCTGAGAAGTGAGTGCACTATAAGGAGGAGCCCGTGTCTCCAAGCTTCTAAGTTTTCCTCTATGAGTAGATGTGGTTGAACTTTGGGTCAAGTGGGAATTCAACAGATATTGTGTTGGCTTACCTAGGTTGTGGAGTGACTATTCTATTTAAAACAAACAATCTGCTTGATGTGTCTTACATGAGTGAAACATCCAAACATACACCAAACATCAAGACAAACATCAAAATGATCAACAAATCTTCATTCTCAAGTGTCAAACTGTCAACTTGCCCAATTTTCTATCCTATCATTTTCAGTCTTCCTTGGTTGATCCAGATCAGATTAATTCACTTACCCCACTATTAGAAGCTTGTTTACACTTTGGATTCTTGCATTTTGACCTTTTGGACTAGTAATCTTTGATTTCACAAGTGACCTTGCTTGGAACTTGGTGAGCTAGAAACCATCCTTGTTGAGAAGATAAACCTTTAAGATCCTTTGATAACACACTTGGAGAGTTTTGGTAATCTCTTGTCCATTCACTTTCATACAAATTCAATTTCAATCAATATAGCTTGGGTAAATCATCCTCCTAATCCATATGTGTTAGGGTATTCACCCGTTTAGTGGGCACCTCTGTGGTAGTGTTGGTTTACACCCCTTGAAAAATTCTATCTTATCACCTCTCTTTTGGACAAGTGAATGACTTTACTATCCTATTTTGGTACCAACATTTC
Organism: Thuja plicata; assembly: GCA_018584345.1. NCBI lineage: Eukaryota > Viridiplantae > Streptophyta > Pinopsida > Cupressales > Cupressaceae > Thuja > Thuja plicata. The sequence continues at coordinate 445,558 of MU227043.1, forward strand.
TTAGGGTCATCCTATCAGCTAGTACCTTTTCTTTCATGCCAGTTACAATAAGATATCAATTAGATCAAGGAAAACAACCTCAAGTAGTCTTTAACCAATTACCCTTATTTCAAACTCGCTAAAAATGTAAGGGAAAAGAACCCATATTTGATCAATCACCTAGGAACAACTTAGAAGTTTGGTTTGATTCCAAGAGTCACCTTAGTGAGTTGGGTACACCCTTATCATCTTCTTTCTTAGATATGGATATGAGTTACACAATGAATCGATGAGATAGGGAAGAAATGGATAAACGCCTTGATGACATATTTGAAAAACAAAGAGATACCATTTCGTTTGGCAGTTCCTATCGTGAAAATTGACCAGCTTCACCCCTTATCTCAACTAGATATCTAGATGCACACCAAAGGGCTGAGAGAGGTAAGAGGCAAGCCTATCAAGATGAGAAATCACAACATGAAAACCAAGATGAGGAACTTTATGACACTCGCATAAATGCAACATACACCAATAATTTGTTTCAACATTCAAGTCCAAGTTCACCGCTCAAAAAATCTTCAAGATACATGAGTAAAAGGCTTAAGAGAATTGAGCCTTGCACTTTGGATTCTTTCATTTTGACCTCTTGGACTAGTAATCTTTGATTTCACAAGTGACCTTTCTTGGAACTTGGTGAGCTAGAAACCGTCCTTGTTGAGAAGATAAACCTTTAAGATCCTTTGATAACACACTTGGAGAGTTTTGGTAATCTCTTGTCCATTCACTTTCATACAAATTCAATTTCAATTAATATAGCTTGGGTAAATCATCCTCCTAATCCATATGTGTTAGGGTATTCACCCATTTAGTGGGCACCTCTGTGGTAGTGTTGGTTTACACCCCTTGCAAAATTCTATCTTATCACCTCTCTTTTGGACAAGTGAATGTCTTTACTATCCTATTTTGGTACCAACATTTCTTAGGGTCATCCTATCAGCTAGTACCTTTTCTTTCATGCCAGTTACAACAAGATATCAATTATATCAAGGAAAATGACCTCAAGTAGTCTTTAACCAATTACCCTTATTTCAAACTTGCTAAAAATGTAAGGGAAAAGAACCCATATTTGATCAATCACCTAGGAACAACTCAGAATTTTGGTTTGATTCCAAGAGTCACCTTAGTGAGTTGGGTATACCCTTATCATCTTCTTTCTTAGATATGGATATGAGTTACACAATGACTCGATGAGATAGGGAAGAAATTGATAAACGCCTTGATGACATATTTGAAAAACAAAGAGATACCATTTCGTTTGGCAGTTCCTATCGTGAAAATTGACTAGCTTCACCCCTTATCTCAACTAGATATCTAGATGCACACCAAAGGGATGAGAGAGGTAAGAGGCAAGCCTATCAAGATGAGCAATCACAACATGAAAACCAAGATGAGGAACTTTATGACACTTGCATAAATGCAGCATACACCAATAATTTGTTTCAACATTCAAGACCAAGTTCACCGCTCAAAAAATCTTCAAGATACATGAGTAAAAGGCTTAAGAGAATTGAGCCTTGCACTTTGGATTCTTGCATTTTGACCTCTTGGACTAGTAATCTTTGATTTCACAAGTGACCTTGCTTGGAACTTGGTGAGCTAGAAACCGTCCTTGTTGAGAAGATAAACCTTTAAGATCCTTTGATAACACACTTGGAGAGTTTTGGTAATCTCTTGTCCATTCACTTTCATAAAAATTCAATTTCAATCAATATAGCTTGGGTAAATCATCCTCCTGATCCATATGTGTTAGGGTATTCACCCATTTAGTGGGTACCTCTATGGTAGTGTTGGTTTACACCCCTTGCAAAAAATTCTATCTTATCACCTCTCTTTTGGACAAGTGAATGCCTTTACTATCCTATTTTGGTACCAATGTTTCTTAGGGTCATCCTATCAAATAGTACCTTTTATTTCATGCCAGTTACAACAAGATATCAATTAGATCAAGTAAAATGACCTCAAGTATTCTTTAACCAATTACCCTTATTTCAAACTCGCTAAAAATGTAAGGGAAACAAACCCATATTTGATCACTCACCTAGGAACAACTTAGAAGTTTGGTTTGATTCCAAGAGTCACCTTAGTGAGTTGGGTACACCCTTATCATCTTCTTTCTTAGATATGGATATGAGTTACACAATGACTCGATGAGATCGGGAAGAAATGGATAAACGCCTTGATGACATATTTGAAAAACAAAGAGGTACCATTTCGTTTGGCAGTTCCTATTGTGAAAATTGACCAGCTTCACCCCTTATCTCAACTAGATATCTAGATGCACACCAAAGGGATAAGAGAGGTAAGAGGCAAGCCTATCAAGATGAGAAATCATAACATGAAAACCAAGATGAGGAAATTTATGACACTCGCGTAAATGCAGCATACACCAATAATTTGTTTCAACATTCAAGACCAAGTTCATCACTCAAAAAATCTTCAAGATACATGAGTAAAAGGCTTAAGAGAATTGAGCATGAAAATAAATGCTTCCTCGATGGGAAAGCTGAAAAGGAAGAGCAATTTAGACTCCTAGAGTTGGAGAGATGAACCTTGTTGGAAATAGAAAAGAAATCCCTCCAGGAGGAGCAAGATAGACTCTTGGCTCAACAACTTAATGACCAATTTGATAACATGTGTGTTAGTGGTGGAAATAACTCTCCTCCATCCACTCCTCCTAAGACTCCATGAAGAGGAAGACATTCAAGGACTTCATCACAATCTCCTAGCCCTAGAGGAAGAAGGGCTTCAAGACATGATCATTATAGGAGATGAACACCTCCTAGGAACTCAAAACAACCTTCACAACATGATCATCATGGTTCACAATATAGGGGTAGTAGCTTGAGTTTTGACCTCACCTCCTAGGACTTCATGAAAATGCAAAAATAATCACTCTTCCAACATTATGTGGAGAAATATCTAGAGAAAAACAAAGACAAGTTCCTAGAGATTTTAATTGACAAGGGTGCTAGAGTCCCCTACATTTTTTATGTAGACAAAAAGATTAAGAAGCAAGGTCCATCTCAAGAAGAGGAGATCAAACAACTTAAGAGTATGATGGAAAAAATGTTAGCACCCACGAATTCATTCTCACTTGATACAATTTTTCCTAATCCTTTTGACAAAAGTGTTAACATGAAATACTTCCCTAGAAAGGTTGAGATCCCTCAATATAACAAGTATGATGGGAATGGAGATCCACATGATCATGTGCGCCAATTTTATACCACAAGTTTTGAGTTCTATCAAGATGACTCATACCTTATGAGTTTTTTCCCAAGGATTCTTAAAGGTCAAGCAATGGAATGGTTCACCAACATAACTCCTCCTGTCAAGACTTTAAAAGAGCTTGTCCACAAAATTTTTCAGCACTTTGCATACAACCTATCAAGATCTATCACCATGTTGGACTTATGCAATTTAAAGAAAAATCAAGGGGAATCTTTTGTCACTTTCTTGCAAAGGTGGAGATGACAATGCTCTCGCTACTCTAGAACCAATCCTGAAAATGAAAAGATTGACATCCTTGTTAGCAACTTGATTCCCGAAATGTGGTATGAAGTTAGGAAGATGGTTTTTGATTCCTTTGACACCATGGTTGAAACTGCATGTAGGATTGAGGATGTTTTGAAAGAACAAGGAATTTTGACCAAACATGTAAACAACAACAACAATGGTCAAAATGATAACTCTAACAAGGATAAAGGGAAGAACTCACACTGGAATAGGAAAAAACAAGTGGTAAATGATGGAGTTGTGGACTCCTCTCAACCCAAAGATCAAACTGTTCTCCACTTGTCTAGTGTTGTTCAAGCCATGAAGCTCAATACATCTAATCAACAAGAGAGCAAGTTGAGATACCAAGATAGGCCTAAGAAAGAAAGACGTCAATTTTCAAAGCTTGGTGACTCATGTGAGGCTGTCTTGAAAATGCTCATTACTAACAACCTTTCACATCCTAAAGATCCCATGAAACATTATATACCTGATGTTAAGCCACATTGGTGGGATGAGATGGCCTTTTGCAAGTTTCACAATGGTATTCGACATGACATTAAAAACTACTAGAAACTCAAGCATATTATTCAAGATCTCAATGAGAGTCAAAAACTTAAGATAGATGGATTGAACACCAACATCAATCATAAGGCATTCAATGAACCATTGCCCAAGTATGAGAAGGGGGGAACCTTTAAAGATAAGAATGGAAAAGCTGAGATCAATTACACTTGCACAGATGCAGAGAATACTATTAACATGCTTGAATTTGTAGAAGACAATGTCAATATGATGAGGGGTAAAGATCCCTATGGTTATGATCTAGATGTCGAATCTCCTCCTATCTTCGATGAAGAACCCATCGTGGTGCTAAGGGGTCCTAACTCTAGAGTGTCATCGCAAGATTTCAATGTTGTCACACGAATTCAAGGTCCCATTGTCATTAGAGGACCCAATTCAAGTCAATCAAGTAAACCTAAGCAAGTGACATCCAAGAATGTCACCTCAAAACCAGTAGTTAATCCTAAGTCTATTTATAATCTTGTTTATTTGCAAAGAACCCCAACTCAGATTTTGATCTTTGAGCTCTTAGAGTTATCCCCGAGACACAAGCAAGTCCTTGAGGATACTTTGCGCATGGAAAATATCCCCAACAACTTAGATGTCGATCAATTCTAGAACATGGTTAACCACATTGCTATCCCTCATTACCTTACCTTTTTGGAGGATGCTGATAAATCTTTGAGTCACCCACACAATCTTGCTCTTCATATTGAGGTCATGATCCACAAAACCTGTGTTAGGTGTGTGTTGATAGATGGGGGTGCTAGGCTTAATATCTATTCCTTTAGTCTTTTAAAAGAGTTGGGTTATTCTTAAAAAGTCATAGATACTAGGAAAGGATCACCATAAAATCCTGTGATGAGGTAGAAAGAAGTTCCAAGGGGTTTGCCATCCTTCCTCTTAGGATTGGCCCTCTTGAAAAAGACATTTTATTTCAAATAGTTGATGTTGGTCCCCTTGCGTATAATATCATACTTGGTAGACCATGGATTCATGATATGCAAGTGGTGTCGTCTACCTGTCATCAATGTGTTAAGTTCCCTTAATTACAATGAAATAGATATTTGTATACCTGGGGATAACACTTTATCTATTAATTCAATTTTAGTAGGAACTCATGTTCCCCTCAATAGAGAAGTAGAAGACTTTGATGCAACCCTAGCTGAATGTAAAAACAAGCTCAAGTCGGTAGACCTTGGCATGGGGGGTATCAACTCAACTCCCTTACAACATTACCAGTTTCACCTCGGTCTTATGGAAAACCTTCACAAGCAAAGAGACCCTCCTCTTCAGCTATGACTTTATTTGGCACATTTGTAGAGTCCTTGGTGCCTATTCAAGATGAGAAAGAAGAGACATTTGTTAGAGACTGGATCTATAGAGAAGAGAAATATATGCACAATGAGAACTTCTCTCCCTCTCTTAAGGCTTACAGATGAGGGTATACTTTTGTCAGATAGATGGGCTATCCTAGACATGTCCCTCTTAATCACAGATTGGATGCTAGAGCTGAACCTCTTGATCATGCTCTTTTTGGACGCAAGTCTAAGAAGTTGGTTGGCCTAGGCTTTGTGAATCACAACAAGCACACTACTATCCTTAATAAGTCGGATAGTGAAGATGAACTAGAATACGTACCTAATTTGAAAAATCAAAAAGACATGCATGAATATTGGGTCCCTTCCACTAAACTCCTCTAGGGAGATTCAGATATTCCGGTCACTCATGCATCAGTTGCAAATTTAGAACAAGAATCAGATGTAGAAGATCCTTTCAGAGAGTGTCAATAATAGAATCTTGTTTGTTTAATGGAAGTAGGAGGTGCTACTCTTGATGACACTAGACCTTCCACATCAAGATGTCCCAAACCTTCATGGTGTAAACATCCTAGTTGTAGTTCTGACACAAGTTCATATGAGTATGAATGGGACTCCTTCTCAGAGCCTTCCACAGTTGACATGGATGTTGATGTCATCCACACTTATAGTTCTCAACCTGAGGTATTCAAAGAGTCACATGTAGGATTAGAGGATTTGAACCCACATGTTTCCTTAGTGGATGATTCTTCACTTGTTAGGATGAATCCTAAGTTGGGTAGCTTAGAAGAATACTTGACGGACTCTGACTGTTCGGTCACCAACAATAATACCATTCACATTTATAACCTTGAGCCATTCATTGACTTACCCCTTGTTCATCCTAACCTCATTGATTGGTCCCAATGCCATCAAGAACCTGAGCTCTTAACATTTCAAAATGACTATGAGATAGCCTATTACCTAAATTCCCTTAAACCCGTAGTCTCTTCCACCAAAAAACTAGCTACTAGGATGACAGAGCTAGACATCAAGTACCTTAGTCACAAGATAAAAATAAAATAAAATCAAAAGAATAGGAGTTTTGATGGTGAAAACCACTGTGTGGCGGTATCAGAACCAAAAAAAGTAAAAATAAATGACGTATCCAAGGGTGAAAACCTCTCTGAGGTGCCTAAGGATGAGGTACATGATAGTATCCCTAGATACTTTCAAGATATATCTTTAGTGCTTATCAAACCAACACAAGCAGACAATTTGGGTACAAATGAGGCTCCGTAGATAGTACACTTGGCTGAATCTTTGTCACCACAAGAAAAAGAAGCTTACACTAAGTTCTAACAGAAAAAGAATATCAACTATGCGTGGGCTTATTCCAATATGCTAGGGTTGGACATTAATCTTATCATTCATCGCTTGTCCATAGCTCCAAGTGTTAAACCAGTTAAGAAAAAATTGAGAAAGATGCATCCTCACATAGCTCTCCTAGTCAAAGAAAAATTGGAGAAACTCCTTGGTACGGGATTCATAAGAGCATTGCCTATGCTGAATGGATATCAAACATTGTACCAATTTCCAAACATGAAAAATCCATTTGAGTTTGAAAATATTTTAGAGATGTCAGTAGAGCATTCCCAAAGGATGACTTTCCACTTCCTAATATAGACATGATAGTGGATATGACTACGGGTTATGAAATTTATTCCTTGATGGATGGTTTTTCCAGGTATAATCAGATTAAGATAGCTCCTAAAGATCAAGAAAAGATTGCATTCACTTGTGCATGGGGTACCTATTGTTGGAACGTCATCCCTTTTGGATTGAAAAATGCAAGAGCCACCTATCAATGAGCTATGACAACCATTTTCTTGACATGTTGCATAAAAACATGGAAGATTACGTGGATGACACCTTGGCCAAATATAAGATGAGAGACACACAGTTGGACAATTTAGAATTCATTCTAGATCGCATGGAACAATTTAACCTAAGGTTAAATCCTAAAAAGTGTACATTTGGAGTTACCTCTGGTAAACTACTTGGATTCATCATTTCAGCAAGAGGAATAGAGGTAGACTGATGGGGAGGTCACCTTGCTCTCTAAGACTCCTACTCTTTTCTAGGAATCTCACCAGGAATCCTATTCAATTCAAGACTCTCTAAACTCACCCTTGAGTCTCTTAGGGCTGCTCTCAGACCCTAACCAGAAGGACTATCCTCTTCCCTCTTTCCTAGGTTCCCTACCCACCGAAATGTTTCACTCCTCATCTCATCTTACTCTCCATGACTGAATCAAATCAGTCATGCACCCTTCTC
>MU227043.1:484490-497824 GCA_018584345.1 Thuja plicata
AACTGATCAAGTACCCTTTTATTTTCCTTAACTCAACCATTCACTTGGTCTTCTTGTTAAATCTTCTTCATCAACAATAGATATGGTACTCAAATAGATAATAATAGTCTCACTAGTTAAGGTTTGATAGTAATGACAAACTAACAATTGTTTGCATTGTCACTTTCCAACACTTGTTTTTAGTGTGGTGAGAAGGGACATAGGGTCTGGTCATTTCCACAAAATAAGTTCACCCTGACAACTGAGGAAAACTCAGTGAATGTTGTAGAAGAAGGAGAAGTTATGATCACTAGAAGGCTGGCTGCATGTATTAATGAACCAATGCAGAGAAGGAATCTTTTTCAGAACCAGATGTAAGTGCAAGGATAAGGTATGTAATGTCATAATTGATGGTGGTAGTTCTGAGAACTTTTTTTCAGAAGAGATGGTTAGTAAATTAAATTTGGGAAGAAGAAAACATCCTAATCCTTATCAAATTAGTTGGATATAAGATGTGTCTAAGGTTAGGATTGAGGAGCAATGCCTTGTTAATATTAAGATTGGATCTTATTATGATGAGATATTATGTGATGTATTACCTATGGATGCTTGTCACCTGTTGCTTGGTAGACCTTGGCAATATGACAAACATGTTGTGTTTGATGGTCATGCAAATACCTATGTAGTGAGGTAGGGTTGATCCAAGCATAAATTGCTACCTTTGTAGGAAGCAAGGACTAGGGGATGTGGAGTTATCATATGTTGTCTAAATGATAGTGAAAAACATGAGGAAAAGAGAATTGATAAACTTACAAAGATTAAGAAATAGATGAGATTTTTGGCTGAGATAGTGCAATAGATGTTGCCACTAGTGATAAAGAGAGATGCAGATGATACTGAGTTGATCAATCAATCAGATGAGGAGGTGGTTCATCAAGACACTAATGATATCAAGATTACCAAGGATGGTCAGTGTCAACTACTGTTAGTTGCAAGCAGAAGATATAAGGAAAGATCTGAACTAATGGATTTGTCTAATGAGATAATGGAAAGAGTCAAGACAACATGGAATGAAATTCAAGAGTAAATATGGGTTAAGAAAAAGTATGGTATACCTGTTCTAATTCCCTTAAGATTTTCATGATTTCCTTTATGGGAATATCTTCTTTACCTGGGGTGTCTGATGTAGGAGCATCCTAGGATTCTTAGTAGTCTTGTGTCAAACAAAAATATATGTTTACTTTGAAGATTAGTAGTTTGGATTAGTCCTCAGTTGAGAACTTGGGTTTCCTTTTTTCTTGGTATTCATTGTTTATCAATGGGTTTTGGTACTATTGTGATTCAGTGTTTATCGACAGATTTCAGTTTTGTTGTGGTTCTATGTCTACTGATGGGTTTCGGTTCCTATTTTGTTGCTCAAGAATATTCTTACTGATGGGTTGCTATTTTTCAGTGATCATCTCACAATTTATTTATCCTAATCTGGTCGACCTTGGCATTTAATTTTGATTGTGACATTTATGATGGATCTCTCATTGGGGTTTGTGTGGACCTAAATCTGGGTCGGGCTGGGTTTTCCCCAATGTTTATTTATTATAGGCCGACCTGATGGTTTCCTTTTGTATTTAAGTTGTATTTTGTTCTTATCTTAGGAGATCAGATTTGAGGAAGGCAGATCAAGTGTTAGATCTGATAATCTAGATCTTGAGTGTATGTGTTGCAGAAGATCCATATTATATCTTGAGTTCTATCTTTGTATTTGGTCATAACCGGGAAGGCCTTACAGCCCGACATGTCTAATGTAATTAATATCTGAGATAATAGTTGAGTTGAATATTCATTATATGTTTGTATATCTAGTTGTTTTTTCTATTATGGTTATTTTCTACAATTTTGGATAATCCTTCATTCGATCCTCCATACTTGACTGCATCAACCGACTAACTACAGTTTACACTTTATGTTTAATTAGTTATATGAGGCCAACAAATTTGAGTTTAATGTTTTATTTGGAAGTATATTCAAGCCGACTTGACAAGGATTATGATATAAATGTAAGGTCAAGTGTGGATTGAATATGTAGAAGAGTAAGAAGAAAAGATAGTGAAAAAAAGCAAAGTTTTTGATATGAAGAGTGAAGGCGAAATTAGATGGGATTCTTAGTAAGGATAGAATATCTAGACCAGACTGCAAAAGAATATTTGATTAGTGAGGATCCAATTATAATCAAATCAAAGATCTAAATCAGCAAAGATATTTTCTTCTACAAATATGTCAATCCATTGTTACTCTCTAACAATTGTAGCAGTGATCTTAAATCTCTTAACAAAGTAGACTTAACATTCTTTTGTAAATCCTCTCACAAGGTGACATTTCTACATTGAAATTTTTGAAGACCTCTAACAAGGCCACTCCTTGTAGGTTGATTAAATCCTCTAACAGGGTCACACCTTATAGTGTGTTTTGTAACCTTTAATAGGGTTGGCTCCTAACAAGGCTCACTTCAGAAGATTGAGAAATAGTAACTAGTTGCAATTCGTGGTTTTCCCAAATTGGGTTTCCATGGTAAATCTTGGTGTCATTTGTGTACAGGATATTTAATTTATGGTTTTTGTTTTTTTACTTAATCACTAAAGAATAATTACACATAGTATCTTAAGATTTCTTCATTAACCAAGTAACTGCAGAATATCTTGGTTAAGTGAGTGATAGTGATAAGTTTGATTAAGACATCTAAGGGACTTCAATTTTTTTTTTGTAGTAACTGATTCACCCTTCCCCTCTTAGTTACTCATCTCATTTCCAACACCTATCTCTATGAACCATCTAGAGGAAACACATGTTATAGATCTAAGCAATACAATGTGTGAGCCTTAAAATGAAATCATGACCCTAACTCCAATGGACCCAAGATGGCCAATTGACTCTTTAACCCTTGTCCATGTTGAGTTAATTAATTGGGAACAACTTGAGACAAATGACATACATATGTTCCAAAATGACCATTCATTATCTGTATACCTAAATGTGGTTGAACCTTCTTTCACTAAGGAATCATATCAAGAAGAAAAAAGTAAGGAAGGTGCCAAGTTTCTTAGTCAGAAAAAGAAAAAGAAAAATAAAAGAGAATGGAAAGATCTAGTGGTGAAAACCATTATATGGCAGTGCTAGATCATGAAAAATTAAAAAGGAAATGATGAATCCAAAAGTAAAAAACCAATTGTGGCGCTTAAGGATGATAAACTTGACACCTTACCTGAGCATTATGAAGAGAAGTTACTTATTTTGATAGAACCAACATAGAAGGTCAACATTAAAAATGAAGCAAAACCAAAGATTATTCACCTAGAATCATCTTTAACCAAGGAAGAAAGGAAAGAGTTTATTGAATTCTTTAAGGATGGACAAGTAAAATTTTCATGGTCATATGTAGAAATGCCCAAATTAGACCCAGATCTCATCGTGCATCATTGAATATAGCACCAAGCGTTAAACAAGTTAAGAAAAAGTTGAGAAATATGCATCCCCATATATCTCTATTGGTCAAAGAAGAATTAAACAAACTTCTAGAATCTGATTTTATAAGAGTCATTGCTTATGGAGAATGGATCTTAAACATAGTGCCAGTATCAAAACTAGATAAAACCATAAGAGTGTGCACAAATTTTAGGGATCTAAATAAATCATTCCCTAAAGATGATTTCCCTTTACCAAGTATTGACACAATAGTAGACCTAACCATAGGGCATTCAATGTTTTCACTTATGGATGGCTTTAGTGGCTACAATCAAATAAAGATAGCTGCAGAGGATCGGGATAAAATTGCATTTACATATGCTTGAGGAACATTTTATTGGAATGTAATGTCGTTTGATCTCAAAAATGTTAGAGAAATATACCAATGAGCCATGACAACAATATTCAATGATATGATGCATACCTTCATGGAGGACTATGTGGATGATATCCTAGAAAATTCACATACAAGAGTTGAACACTTGCCTATCTTAGAGAAAAAATTTCACAAGATTGGAGAAATTCAAAGTAATATTAAATCCAAAAAAATGTACTTTTGGATTCCAAATTGGAAAATTACTTGGTTATATTATCTTAGAAAAGGGTATAGAGTTTGACCCAGTAAAATTCAAAGCCATTATGGAGATGTGAGCACCTAGAAACATTATCCAATTGATATCTCTACAAGGAAGGATACAATGAATAATGAGATTTATCTCACAATTGGCGGAAAATTGTCACTCCTTAACTAAATTATTACACAAAGACATATTATTCAAATATGATACTCAATATGAAGAAGATTTTACACTTATGAATAAATATATCATTATTCCACCAATTTTGATGTCACTAATTCTAGGAAAGTTGTTACTACTATATATTTCAGCTATAGAAATATCATCAGGAGTTTTTCTAGCACAAGAAGATGAAAATTGAAAATGAAATTTACTATATTAGTAGAACCTTGGTAACATATGAGCTATATTATACTTTTATAGAAAGGGCATGCCTAGCGGTATTTTTTTCTTCCCAAAAAATATGACATTATATGGTAGCACATAAGATAAAGCTCATTACTAAGATATATCCTCTCAAATATCTTCTTGGTAAAACATCCCTAAAAGGAATCTTGGTTAAATGGGTCATGGTCCTAAGTGAATTCGACATTGAATATGAAGACCGATGGGCTATCAAAGGGAAATTCATAGAAGATCAGTTAGAAGAAACTCCATTTTCAAGTAAAAACCCATATAATTTGAATTCTCGGATGCAGATATTCTCAATATTGAAGTCAAAACATGGACATTATATTTTGATGGGTCATATACTTAGCATGGTTTGGGCACATGAATACTCCTTAGTACACCTCAAGGTTACACCATTCCTAAATCATATAAACCCTTGTTCCCATGTATAAATAATATAGAAGAATATGAGGCACTTGTAATTGGTATCAGAATGGATTTTGAATGAAGAGTGAGAGAATTAAAAATTTATGGTGATTCCCAATTAGTGATCAATCGAATCAATGATGAGTACCAGACAACGATTGAAAAGATAATACCTTACACAAATATGGTGGATGATCTAAAGAAATATTTTTTCATAATAACTTTTGAGAAAATTCCAAGAGGTGAAAATAAGGTAGAAAATGCTATGGCTACATTAGCCTCTCTTCTACAAGTACCAGATCAAAATGTTAAATATGAATTCCTGGTGGAAGAAGTGGTGAAAACCACTTATGAATTACTTGAATCCCAAATAGTTTCCCTAATTGTGGGTCGTGATTCCCCTTTATATGGTCCCATCTATAACTATCTTAAAGACAATACCTTATCCATGGACCAATCTTGAAAACAAAAAAGAAACTTTATAAGACAAGCCTCATGTTATACCCTTGTATCTGACACATTGTATCACAAAGGTCTTGATGAAATGCTACTTAGATGTTCATAGGGAGAGGAATTGAAAAATTCCTTACAAGACATTCATGATGGTATTTGTGGGTCACATCCTAGTGGGTTTACCTTAGCTAAGAAACTTCATAGGATGGGATATTATTGTCCAAGAATGGAGAAAGATGCTTTCCAGTTTGTAAAGATTTGTCAAAAATGCCAATATCATGGGAACCTAATACATGTACCAGCCCAGGAGTGGCATCCATTGACTACACCTTGGCACTTTATCAATGGGGGTTTTATTTTATAGGTAGGATATATCCACCTTGATTCAATGGTCATAAGTATATTATAACTTCAACTAAGTAATTTACAAAGTGGGTTGAATTCATGCCCTTATCAAATTCTATAGGAAAATAAATATCCATGTTTTTCTTAAACTATATAATTTGTAGATATGGTATTCCAGATGCCATAATAACATATAATGGAAAGAAAAAATAAAAAATGAAGATGTCAAGGAATTGTGTGAGAAATTCCATGTTATTCAACGTTTCTCCTCAATACACTACCCTCAAGGAAATGGTCAACCTAAATCTTTCAACAAAAACATCCTCAAAATTCTCAAGAAAATGGTTGATGGTTCTGACAAGGATTGACATATTCAATTGAATCCAACATTATGTTCCTATAGAATAAGCATTAGAATGCCAACTAGAGAAACACCATTTTCACTAGTATATGGGATCGAAGAAGTTTATCCTTTAGAAGTGGAAATTCTATCATTAATAGTCTAATTTCATGGCTTATTGACAAAAGAGGATTATAGTGTTTCTAGATTAAAACAACTAGAATTTATTGAAGAACATTAAACACAATCATATGATCACCTCAAGGTCTACCAAAAGATAATCTCAAGAAATTATAATAAGAAGATAAAACCTAGAGACTTTTTGATGCAAGATCTAGGGTATAATAAGGAAAGTTGGACATCTATTCTTTTACCACTCTCCCAAAGTGGTCTTCACAACACACAACCCTCTCCACCTAGGTCTTAAACCTTTTTAAAATTCCACAACACAATCACACAACTCTTTACAACATCCTGACAAAGGTTCACTACTTGATTCAAGATGTGCAATGTAGTTCAACAATCCTTACTTATGCAATCAACATCCAAATATTGATTCATAAGACCCTAAGTAACAACCAGAGTTGTAGGGGTTAAGCCAAGGTTATAAGGGTCTCCTTAAGCCTAACAAAACATGTTCCTTCCATTAAGAAAGTCTAGGGTATCCTTGAGATGTGAGATCCACAATCAAGCCTTCATTTCCTTGTAGCCCTGCACAGATGGTTTATTGGACTTAAATTCAATACTTCCTACTCAACCCAAGAGACTAATCACATTTTTGAGTACCCTCTATTGATTACTAACAATCCCCGCCAAGGGTTCTGAAGTGGAAGGGAAGTGTCTTGGATATCACAAAACCAGACAGGCCTAATTGGCAATTAGGTCTCCATTAACAAAGGGAGTACCCAAAATACTTAAGGGAAGATGAAAATAAGACATGGAATTCACTTGGGATGTTCCCAAACTCCTTCAATCCTAATGACAATGTCTGACTCAACCCCAATCCCATGGAAGTCACTTCTGCAACATTCTATTTGTTGGTCGCCACATAGAGATGTCGACCATTCTCTATTCAAAACATGCTCCAAACTTCATCTCCCTAAAAATCACCCTAGAAATCATGTAGAAAAAATTCAAGCCTCTCATTCCACCAAGGATCAGAATTTTCCAAGGGAGGAAAATGGAATTTAGTGAGTAAACCCTAGTTTTTGAGGGTTTCAAACCAGTGGACAAACAAAATGCTCTAACTTATGATCCAAAGATAATCAAGACCCCAACCCAAATGCTTAAGAAAGGTGTTTCACTCCTTCTTACTTTCCAATTGGTTTAGTTCCTTGATCAGTCCATACAGGTTCGTACCCAAGTCTGCAAGTTGACTGTATGCAAGAAAAGCAGTTATTTTATTGATTTGAAAGAAAAATTATATCATGTGTGCTTTCCACCCACCTGAAAGGTATATGAAAGATTTCCCCAACAGTTACAACCATATTTCAAACCATATAGCCATTGGAGAAGTCATTTAGACTTCAAAATGAAAAGATGCAAAATGTTGTCAAAGTTGCTTGACAACTTTTGACAACATTTTGACAAGTTGCATAAAAGATGCAATATTATTGTAGAATTTGAACCTAATGTTCCTAACATCCTAAAAACATCCTAAGAACATAAAATTTCCAAATCCTAGGTTCTAGGGACCCTTTGACCAATGGTTGACCAAGTGGTTTATGGATGCCAAACTTGGAACCAGGCCTTACAATTGGGTCAATGAACTAAAATTGATACCCTAAGGACTTAGGCATCCTCAAGACCCCCAGGAGTCTCATCAAGTGATGAATTATTCATGTTGTAGTAGTGGGTGCTCCTGCACCACTTGCATTTTGGAGACCTATTCCTAAGAGAGAATCCAAGAAATCAATCAAAAAGAGAAAAGAAGGGGAAATTTGAGGCAAGTTGGTTAGGGCCCTTTGTTTTGACATCTTCCTAGGGATCAGGAACATATAAACTAGCCACTTGTGATGGATATGAGATTAAATAACCCATCAATAGCATACACCTAAAGAGGTTTTATACCTAAATAAGATAAAAGAGTATCAGTCAAAAGAGTATAAGATGAGAGAGTATCAGATGAGAGAGCGTCACTTTGTATAGCAAAAATTGATCCTGAAGAAATCCAAAAACATTTGAAAAAAAAGGAGAAAAAAAATGTGCCTTGGTGAAAACCTAGCAATAGGCATCGTGGTAGCAATAAAATCAAATCAAAGAGAAAAAGGGAAATAAACGCTAATGGTGAAAAACCTGGTAAACATGTGCTACTTTCTCTAAGTTAAGTCAAACCTAATTGCATTTGCATTTTTCCCATCCTTGTATATATCCTGCTGCATTCCATCATTTGTACATAGCCATAATAAAGTCTCAAAGTTTCATTTGTACATAAAGCTTTCATCATGGTTTTGAAAGTTTCATTGGTCCATTATCATTTCTAATCTAACTGGGGCACAATTCAAACTCAATGAGCTTATCAAAGGAATAGATACAAGTATGAATCCAACACGCTTTATCAAAAATCTTGAATCACAACCTTTGACACTTTTTTATTGATCCAAACATCAAATTTAAAACATTCAAATTCTTGACTCATATAAAATTCAAAAATCTAAGCTACAACATCAAAATCAAATAATGTGAACAATGATCAAAATGGATGAAACTTTTTCTGAGAAAATGGATCAAACAAACAAAAAGCAAAGATAATTTAATGGTGTTTCTTTATTTTTGTATCATGACTTTTTAGAAAATAAAGGATGTATTTGGACTAGATAAGCAATTATGGAGGCATGCTATTATCTTGATTTTTGCTTTGAGGTTGAATCCTAGAGGTATGCTAGTTATTCTAATGACATGATCATCAAAGAATGATTGAGGAAATTTGCATATGAAAAGGATCCAGTATTTGTTTGTTGACTCAAATAGATACCTTGGACATTTAGATCTACCATATCTTAATGCCAAAATCCACTTGCAACATTGAATCCGACAAAAGTGATATTCATACTCCCATGGTTTTCAAATCTAACCAATGGGGCTTGTACCAATTTTGTTATTGAAATCCAAAGAAAGAGGTATTCAGACCATCATGGTTGAAAATCTAACCAGTGAGGGTTGTACCACTTTTAGGTTCCAAAAAGCTCAATGATAAAAATAGAAAACTAAATCAATCCAGTGATAAGTGACAATCTTAGTTGCATTTTTGCATTCATTTTATATTAATCTTGCATTATAGTTGGTATGGGATTTCCCAAAGGGGGTCAGAAAACCAAAAACAGGGTTAATCAAGGTTACATCATCAGAAAAATTCTTACAATTGAGTATATTGGACTTATAAATAACAAAAACAATGCATTTCCACATAGCTCTTTGAATCTCATTTAGTCTTTAGTGTTCATTAAATACATTAAAATAATTTTCATTATAATTATCAAGCCACTTCATATAGATTCATTAAGCATTTCAATTACTCATATCATTAGTCACATCTCATTAGTATTGTCTTTTGCATTTAGATATCAATATTCATTAAAGTACATTCACCATTGCATTTAGTAGTATCATTATTAAGCATTAATCCTTATGTCCATAAAGTTCATTAATCATTAAATAATTAATCGTAAAGTTCATTTAGATGCATCACATATTGCAAAACATAAATCATTTAAGTTTTTTACATTCATTAAGGTCCTTATTCATTTTATTAGTACATCATTTAGATTGCATGGCATTTAAGATCATTAATCATTAAATCACTATATATCATACATCATTGCATACACATAAACATTAAATCCTAGAAAACATCCATAACCATTTAGGTGCGTCATATAAAAGTATTAAGTTTATATCAAAACATTAATCATTACAGCATTACATCATCTACGTACATTAATCATTACATCATTTCATTATTACATGTACATATATCATTCCATCATTAAGAATCTAGGTACATTAATCATTATACATAGCATAAACATCATTACATTATCACAATGCATTCCATTTAAACATCTAGGTCAGTTAAGTGCATCCATACATCAGCAAACAAAATAAAATTCATCCATCTCATTTGCATAAAAAACACAAAAACATGCATATAGATAGAATCATCTAGAACTGTATCCATATATAGATCATATAAAAGAACATAAAGTCCAATATACCATGACATCAACATGAAAGATAAACCATAAATTTTCCAAATCTATCAAAGTCTATCAAATGTTCAAGTCTATCAAGAGGTATCACTATCTAGCAAAGTCTATCAAAATCCATAAATCAAGATACATCACCAAATGTATGATAAGATACATCAATATACTATTAGGATTAAGTAATACTGAGAGGGGATGAATTAGTATTACAACACTTTGAACTTAAACTTAATAAATTCCAACTTAACCAGATAATTTTTTAAATGAAAAGAACATAAACACAAAACACACAACTCATAACACCATGAATTTGTTGTCGAGGAAACAACGACCAAGGGAAAACCCCAGTGGGGATGGTACCCACAAATATGTACTAAAAGTATTATGTCCCTATTAGGATACCTAGCCCTATTAGGAGCTAATTATTACATTAGAACATTTCCTTGTTAGAGGAATACAAAAACCCTGTTAAAGGTATAGTGAGCTCACTGCTCATACAATAAAAAAATATGATTATGTTACAATGATTTATCAGAAATGAAGAATACAAGCATATGCTATGCTTAGGTATTTCCATTTGTATATTGCATCACCATCTGTTTGATTCTGACATCACAATGCATTCATTTGTTTGCATCCATACATTCCATCACATACCATACTATTTCCATACTTTTCTTCTCAAAATGCTCTTCCTATATGTACATCATTATATTTCTAGTCAACTTCAAGTACATCACAAAATAGAGTTAAGACTGATACAAAAAGTAAATACCAAGTCGATGATCATACACTATCAAAACATAGGTAATCCTCAAACTGAATCCAACATAGCACATTTGGACTCTGCATTATACTCCCTCAATCATCGCAACCTTTCATATGTCTTGTATCATTGTTACTTTGTCTTTGCATGTCTTCAACATACTGTAGCTTATCTACAAACAAAACCAAATCACAAACGATGTTAACTGAAAGTCATATACATCCAAAAATAGCTTCTCCTAAGCTCGCATGTCTTCATTCACCATATACTATGTTTGCTGACCAAAACTGTACTTCTATACTCTGTAATTCTACTTTCTAGACTTAGTCATTTTGTAAGCTATAACTCTAAAACTGTGTTTTACACCAAGTGATCATCCATACTAGATGTGTTTTCATAAATGACAACCCTAAAGTGTTCCAGAATACTCATGAATGAACCTCTTTCCAACAATCTCTCCCTTTGGCATTGATGACAATACTTAGCAAAAAATGACTAAGTGTTAATACAAAAAATTATATACCTTGCACTTCTATAACTCCTTTACATATTAGTCTATCTCTTATCTGTACATTTTTCATATCTTCTCTTCTCCCTGTTTGCAATTAATGGAAAAGGTATACAAAAATGTAGCATAACATAATTGCTTACAAAAAAATTTATATCATATTTAGCTCATCCTGGAAGGAGATTTCCAAGATCTTCACTTCCTTTGACCAAGTCTTTACAAGTATCTAACTCACATGAATCAGTCCATTCGGTGAAAAAGAGGATGTCTATGTTGCCTTTAGCTCAATAGGTATGTATCCAATGAGGACCTTCTTTGTTTTCTCCATGTCTGAAAGGTGGATCTAAAGAATTGATAACTTGGGAGTAATTAAACTCTCCAACATACCAAATCTTCCCACAACTATCCCTTTCTCTGTATCTAAAACACTCAATTTTTACAATATCCTAGACACTTCTTTGTCTAACTCCAATATGGTGTATGAGGAGGTCTCACAGATGTGCATCAACTTGTCCAGAGTTTGTATTTCCTTTGCAATTATATCCTCAATGTTCTTAAGATGTCTGATATGATTTATATAGTAACTGTATAACTTTCTACCATGCAACACAACTCTTTTCCTTAGATATGGTTTTGCTCAGTATGCCTAAGTCCCAAGAAATAAACTTTCATACTTCCTCCAAATTATTTTCAAGGTACTTCTTCTCTACCTTCTCTTCAGTGATCTTCTCTAAGGAATCATAGTGACTGTCAAAGTCATCCAATACCTTGTTCAAATTCTCTACATTGTCCTTTGTTTAGAAAGTAAGAGGTATATGTATGAGTTTTTTTACAGTATCAACTTCTCTTTCCATTACCCTTGAATTCTTCTCACCTTTCTTCTCAGTTCTCTCCTTCACTTATGCAAATGCGATGTAGGATAGCTTCATCAACTCATCCTCATCCATACTCTCAAAATCAGTGCTCAGAGTTCTATCTCCACTTGCCAACAATAAAGATGAAGAAACAGATGCATGAGTTTCTTGTTTCACTTCAAATTTATTTACTGCTTCCTTCACTACTCCATCTTCGCTCACTTTCTTCTCTTCTTTCTCTTCCACTGTTAGATCAATGTTTCCTCCATCAATGTCAATATTCTTCTCAAAAGGATCACTAACATCCTACAAAGTGTCCAAAGACACAGGCACACTAGTAACAAATAAATATGGTTGCTTAATAGTACTAACAAATTGATTAGTATCTTCATCCTTTGGTGTATCAAGGTTTACTTCGGCTATCCTTGATGACTCATCTTTTAGAATTTTAGGCTTAGTAGCCTTGGGAGGTGAGGACTTCTCAAGTTTAGTTCCCATCAAAACCTTATCAACTGCCTTCTATGTTTCCTCAATAACTTCATCATACTTTCTCCCCATTATTTTCACTAATCTTGACTTAGTTCTTAACAAAGGTTTTAAAGCATTTAATATCTTTTCCATTTCCTTAACAGAAACAATAGGTAATTGTACGCCTCTCTCTCTAGTTTCCCACAACTTTCCAAGGGTGGGGGTTAGTAGCAAAGGTTCACAAGTGAATGCAAATCAAGTACACAATAACTACTAAATGAATAACAGAAACATGAGAAATAAAATGTACAAGCAAGAGAAAGGAAGACAAATGAATGCAAACCCCACGATGCTTGAAGCTTCTATTCTTTCTCTCTATTCCTTCCGAAACGCTGTTCTTGATGCTCAGTATTGGCGGGGCAGCGTCTATGACTTGAGAAGCGTCGAGAATTTGATATTTGAAATGTGTGTGTGATCGCAAGATGGCTTGAATGCTAGAACCAAAC
>MU227043.1:500320-524291 GCA_018584345.1 Thuja plicata
GAAATTAAATTAATTTAATTGAAATTAATTTAATTGGAAGAATATAATTAGTAAGTTTAAATATTTGATTTAAACTATAGGAAATTGAGTTTAATTAATTAAATAATGATAATTAATCAATTAAAGCATAATTAATTAAATAAAGTTAATTATTTAATTAATTTTGGGGATTGGATTAGATGATTTGAGAAATAAATTTAGAAGAAAATAGATGATTAATTAATGATTACAAAACCATTAATTAATAGATGAAAATTAGTGTTTTTAATGTAAAGTCGCAAGCCTGTCCATTTTAGGGTGTCTACAGTAACATATCTTCAACTACTTGTACTCTGATTGCTTCATCTTCAATCTATGTTAGTTGTTTCCTTAACTCTAATTTCTCATATAGTTCCTTCGGTATAATGCCTTCAACTTTTAGCAAGTTCTTGAAAACAAGAAAATTATTTATGACCATGTCCTCAATCAAAAGTTGATTAGATGCATCATACCTCCCATAGTATCTAATCAATGATATAAGCTTTCCCTACTCAATTATCCTCTTCACAAGTATCTTTATGTCAGGTTTCCAGAGTTGTTTCACATCTAGGCTCTTCTCTTCAAATTTCTTCTCTTCTCCCTTCTTCTCTTCAACTTTCTTCTCTTCTCCCTTCTTCTTTTCAACTTTTGTCGTCTATCTCTTAGGCAGAGATTATTGTTTGGTGCATCTTGTGTTCCTTTTAGGAAATTCCATGATTTTCTCTTCCTACGATGTTCTCTTTGGTTGTGTAGGTGTGGTTTATGGTACATTAATCACATTAGGAGGTGGTATGATAACCTTCTCAACTTCTAGAGGTGGAATGGCTGCAGGAGTAGTGCTCGCCAATCTAGAAGCACTTTCTGTCATCTTCTTTCTTACCTCTTTCATCTCCTCTTTTGTTATACCAGCCTTAGCTACTAGATCATCTACCACATTTTCTACTTTTTTATTCCTTGCAGCTCAATTCTTTTCTTCCCTTATCTTCGTATAATTCTCTTCATAGGTGCCCCATCTTTCTTTGGATGGATTAATTTCTGAGGATAGAATATGTTCTACTTGCATGGTCAAGACCTCATAACTAACTTCATATCCCAAAGGATAACACCACTTCATCCTAGGTTGTAATACCTCAAAGCAAACATAATCAGTTTCAACCATGAAATAGATTGTATCCTTATATTTTTCTACCAATGCCTCAGGGATCCGCATTCTTTTCTTCATCTATCTCTGCAAGATTTTGATCATCCCAAATAATTCACCATCAAGCCATGTACTATTTTTTCTTCTATCGCTCTGTGTAATATGAATTCCAATGAGTTTACTATCCTTCCAAGCTCTAGGGTGCACACCAAGAAAACTATGTACAATATGAATATACATGTGTATCAATAGAGACCCAAACCTAAATGTCTTCAATTTATCCTTCTTAATCTACTTAACATTCTCTAAAAACTATTGTGCAAGTACTTTGCAAAGGTTATACTTAAAATTTTCTTTCACCATTTTGTATGCCATCATTATTACTCTTGTGGATACCGATTTAGGTTGGATGCTTTAATGTAATTTTTATCCAAGAATCATTGAAACCAATCTAACATCCTGTTTAAATATATCATTGATGGTCATCACTCTCTTATCCTATCTCGAATGAGCTAGGGTTTCCACTTGTTTCTTAGTGTTTTTATCTATGATAGGGATAACACCAGAGTTATCCAAACCTATTATACCATGAATTAAGTCATTGCATATCTTCACTGGATGATCTCAAATCCAAATGAACTGATCATGAACTCTTATCAAAATTATCTTAATCGATTCCTCTTTGTCAAATTTGTAGAGTTCATTAATTCGCATTATACTAAGGTTCTCAAGATGTGTGAACTCATATTTCATCTTACTATCTACTCCAATCATGTCCTTCATCTCTTTATAGATCTCAAAGTCTCCTAGAGACTCATACTTATAGTGAATGTAAGCCCTAATGTCTTTGACATGTAGAATTTGGTAGGGTGTTTATGAAAATGCACCTTCGGGATCATCTTCAGTTGATTTGAATGGGTGTTTCTTGAATCTATATCTAGGCCTTTCGGTGACATTGAAAATCAATAGAGTATCCATAACCAAAGCTTCACAAATGATCTAAATACCTTTTATCTATCGATTATGTGAATTTGTACATTGATCAAACGCTCAACAACCTTGCTTATTTTATTCTCTCAGCTCAAATCCCTATTATCCTTAGGCTCTCCTCTTTGAATTATGTTTATAAAAGTTATTTTGATTGACCTTATCCTTCGTTGTGTAAAGAAATGAAATAGTTACCAATAAACTCATCTCTACACATAATCCAATCGATTAACAATATGGTGATCACAAGATATAAAATGTAAAGCTATGCTATCACATATATAGGTTTCATAATATCTCCACATACTCTCCCTAAGATCGCAAGAGATTACTCCTCATAATCAGGGGTTGGGTAGATTTCTGATGTTTCCTTCCAATTCTCCCCCTAAGGCCTTGCTTAGCCATCTAGGTTGATGTGGCAATGTTTGCATCAGGAAAAGACTTAGTAGCATTTACTGACTCTCCCTGAACTATTTTCTCACTTGATTCCTTTACCTTC
Organism: Thuja plicata; assembly: GCA_018584345.1. NCBI lineage: Eukaryota > Viridiplantae > Streptophyta > Pinopsida > Cupressales > Cupressaceae > Thuja > Thuja plicata. Next base: position 502,966 of record MU227043.1, read on the forward strand.
CATACCTTACGACTGTTTACATCTTCTTATTTTCTAAAATGAATGTTGAATTCATCCATGTATTCTTCAAGACTCTTACCAGTATCACCAATATTCTTCTTTATAACAATAGGTGCTGGTCCTCTTCTGGTCTTAGCTCAAATGTACCTACAAAACCTTTCTATGTGTCATGGATTGTTACATTTGTGGAATTTAGGAGTTGATCTATTCTGACTAACCTGTAACTTACAATACTTTACGATGTGCCCAAAGTTATTGCATTTGTAACATGTAATCTTTGCAGTCATTTCTTTTCTAATATAATCTTGTTTGTTTCTTAATTGATCAGGCTTCCTGCAATCTTCCTTTTTGTGCCCATATGTAGAACAATTAAAACAACATCTAATAAAAGTTTTGTAAGGAGCTTTACCTCTACAATCTCTCTTCATATGTCTAATCTTGTTGCATCCAAAACATCTGCCTCTGAAAGGTTTGAACTACTCTCTAGGTTCTTCATGATGAGATCTTTCATCGTCAATCTTCACCTCTGAATTTTCTTCCTTAGCCTTTGAACTTTCACCTTCATTGAAGCCTACTCTAGTCATGTATCCTTTAGGTTTCTATCTATCTCTTTTCCCATCAATCATCTCATTGCTTGTATGATTTTTTTCAATATGTTTCTTTGCCTCAACAAGTTCTCCCTTTATGATCTGATTATATTTCTCTAATTCTAGATATTTGTTCTTGTAGTGATCAAGCACAATTTGAATTTGTCCCATTTGAATATTAGCACCTTTTAAGGTCTATTCAATTTTGTTTCTATCATATTTTCCTTATTGAATCTCTTTAGCCATCTGAATGGAAGTAGTTTCATGATCAACCTTCAAAGCATATTTCTCTTTTTCAAGTTGTTTTATCTGATCTGATGAGTCACTATCTGAATCCTCTTTTATCTTATCCATAAGATCTTGTCTCTGATTTATAGAAAGTTCAAGTTATTATTTTAGTTTCTTGATGAATCCCTCTGCTCTTCTCAATTTTAATTTTAACTCACCATTCTCTTCTTTACCCTTATCAAGGTCTTCAAGTGTTGCTTCAAAGTTTTCTTCCAAACTTTTAGAATCCATCTCGATCTCCCTTAAGCTATTATACTTTCTCTCCAAGGGCCAATAGCTCTGATACCAATTGTTAGGATTAAGTAATACTGAGAGGGGGCATGAATCAGTATTACAGCACTTTGAACTTAAACTTAATAAATTCTATTTTAACTAGATAATTTCTGAAATGAAAAGAACATAAACATAAAACACACAACTCATAACACCATGAATTTGTTGTCGAGGAAACCCTGGCCAAGGAAAAACCCCGGTGGGGATGGTACCCACAAATATGTACTAAAATTATTATGTCCCTATTAGGAGACCTATCCCTATTATGAGCTAATTATTACATTATCACATTTCCTTGTTAGAGGAATACAAAATCCATGTGAAAGGTATACGGAGCTCACTGCTCCTACAATCAAAAATATGATTATGTTACAATGATTTATCATAAATGAACAATACAAGCATATGCTATGCTAATGTATTTCAAATTGTAGCTCCCATCACCATCTATGTGATTTTGACATCACAATGCATTCATCTGTTTGCATCCATACATTCCATCACATACCATACTATTTCCATACTTCGCTTCTCAAAAAGCTCTTCCTATATATACATCATTATATGTCGAGTCGACTTCCAATACATCACAAAATAGAGTTAACACTTATACAAAAAGTAAATACCAAGTTGGCGATCATACACTATCAAAAAATAGGTAATCCTCAATCTGAATCCAACATAGCATGTTTGTACTCCACATTACTCCCTCAATCATTGCAACCTTTCATCTATCCTATATCATTGTTACTTTGTCTTCGCGTGTCTTCAACATATTGTAAATTACTACGATCAACAAAAAATCACAAGCGATGTTAACTGAAAGTTATATACATCCTGAACTAGCTTCTCCTAAGCTCGTATGTCTTTATTCACCATATACTGTGTTCACTGACCATAACTATACTTTTGTACTCTATAATTCTTCTTTTTGGACTTCATCATTTTGCAAGCTATAACTCCAAAACTATGTTTTACACCAAGCGATCATCCATACCAGATGTGTTTCCATAAATGAAAACCCTAAAGTGTTCTAGAACACTCCTAAATGAACCACTTTCCAACATATACATCAAAGGTGGAATAAATATACATATAATCAACTAGGGGCATGACCTGTCCATGTATCACCACATGTATCTATAGGAGGATCCTAACTCGTCCTAGTGCCATCTAACTAAAGTGCCTCTTCTAACTAGTCCCAAATCCATTTGTCTGACTAGGAGGAGGCACTATCTGAGTTGGAATATGAGAAATAGGAGGAGGCACTATCTGAGTAGGAGCTTGAGAACTCTGACCCTGTTGCAATTGTGAACTTTGGCCTGTTGAATATGTGATACCACTGCAACTAACTCTGAATCACACTAGACACATGTGCCAAATGACTCTGTATAGAGGACACACTAGCCTGTATATCCTGGCTAGGAGCTGTTGGTGTTGCAGGATCAACTAGAGCTACATAAAAAATAGGGGAAATGGGCTAAACCACATGTCTCACTACCCGATGACCATGTTGTCCCCATACTAATGCAAGAACTAGTCTAGGTAGAACCACACTACCTGGAGCACCTCCCTCTCTCATCCTTAATCTTCCTATACCTTGATCACCATCTCCTCCATATCGACCACCATCTAGTCCACCATCTATACCACCATCCCTACCACAAATCCTATCGCCACCTCTACGGCCACCTCTAGCTCCACCCCTACCTCCACCTCTACCATATAAGCCACCTTTAAGAGGACCAATAAAAACTCCACCTCTCCCCTAAATAAACCTACCTCCTACTCTCCCTCCTCTAATATGAGCCCTCCTCCTCCTCCACTGATGTCCTCTCCCATCACCATCCACATCACCATCATCTGGATCTCTCTCATTAATATGTGGCACAGGCTCGACAGGATTAGTAAATATAATAAAATGGTATTGTGCTAACCACTGGAAATACTCAGGACTAACACCAACATCGATCACATAATATTTGTAATCCCATCAAAGAGGATGAAGACCTAGGAAGTCATCACAAGAACCCTATACTCAACATGTCATCCCCATAGAGACCTCTATGCCTGCACTCGTGCATAGAGGGATAAACCCTATGGTATACCCTGATTGTGTCTACACTATCTAAAAAATCTCATACAATAGAATCTCTCTAATACCAATGGTATCTGGACAATCAACCAACGAGGTAGGAACATAAATGGAACCTCAGTATCATCCTCTTTCCAGGCATCACAACCAAAGTAATGACGCCAAAAAACAAAATCCATATCATCTGATTGTTAGTAATAACTGAGAGGGGGGGTGAATTAGTGGCCTCAAAAATTAATCCTTAAATCAACCCTTAAAACTTATAACCACAAATTATGTCTCTAGTTATCTTCTATCCTACAAGATGAATGCCTTGAAATACTTATATCAATTTACTACTTGTCGGATTGCTTTGTAAATCTCTCTTGTGTATGATTACCGATAAGTAGTCAACTATTTACCGAAACACAGTAAATATGTAGAGTATACCGATCAATCCAGAATTCCATATGTGAAATGTAAAACAGTAAAGTAATGAAACATAAACACATAACACATGGATTTTTAACGTGGAAACCCTATTAAGGGAAAAACCACTGTGACCGGTACCCCAAATTTTCACTCTTCTAAAGTGAGCCTTGTTAAGATCCAACTTTGTTAAAGGTTACAAACACACTGTTAGGTGTGACCTTGTTAGAGGATTTAAAAGATAGTTTGTCACCTAGTATCTAGCATCTAATGCTACCATCCTTGATCAAACACTCACTTGGCCTATTAATAGGTATCGGGCAAATCCAATGCTACTTTCGTGATCAAACTTTTTGATACTCCTTGGGATGTATCTCAATTGTTAAAGACTTTTAAGTCCTGCTCGGTTAAGAGACTTGATGCTTCAATGGTTAAATTGAAACACTAATGATCTTTTCATACATACAACTCAATTACAAATTTTCAGATCTATTTTAAGTGCATTACCTCTCTGATCAATATAATCAATTTTATACCTTTGCTCCACATTGTTCTGCTCTATGATGTTGTCTCACTATTCGTCGGTGCCTGTAGAATCTAGCTCTTTCTTTAGCTTGTTGATCAAGACTAAATGAAGACTTTCTTCTCCTTCAGATTTTCTTTAGCATCTTTCCTCTTCTCTTGTTCACCCCACACACCCATTTGTAATGAATTGGGTTTGTCTCTTTATAGATATGATTTACCTTTTCTTGGATTTATTGATTCTTGGCGTGATCAACGATTCTCACTAATTAGATTTAAAGAAAACTCTAGTTTTATCTCAAAGAGATCTTCTTGCCAACTAGACAAATCAGCTTTAAATCAATTACTTATCTTCGGCTTTATCTAGATGAATAAAATAATGATAAGGATTAGTTAAGTCTATCTTTAGCTCTTGATAGCAAAGCATTTTGTCATTTTCTAAACTCTTTGTTCTATTGTTCAACACTCCAGTTAGTCATCGGTGATAACTGACTGTTCTGTCGGTGTGAATTCAGTTGTCATCGGGATCTCCATCCTTGTCTTTTCCATCAAGCAACACTGTAATTATTTCCATCGGGTTACTCTATGTTTTTCTCATCGGGAAACACTATAAATTTTCTCGTCGATAATGTTGTGCATTTTCTTTGTCGAGTAACACAGTGACTCTGCTCTTTTACTCTGACCGTCGGTGTGCACTTCATCGGTCTATACAGTCACTTTTTGAATACTTGACTTATATGCATTACTGATAGCATAGCCTTGATTCATCAATTATTTGAAGTCTTTGGTAGTATTTCCATGACCATACAGATTATATCAAGTTGACATCAATGACAATACAATACATTAACTAATTTAATGCCTTGCATGATAGTCAACTTAACATCTTCAAACATTCAATCAGTTACATGTCATCATTAACATGCAACACCAATAATCTAATTTTCCCAGATGTGGCTAGACAATCACTCCACCATATATAAAAATGTATGACCAATTAGGAATCTAAACCCTAGCAGCAATGAGTTTTGTAATCGAGAGGTGCTCCCAAGTCCAAATTTGTAGTAAGACTCCACCGACAAAAAGTGCAACACTATTCCTATAAAAAACATGATGTAGGTCATTATATAACTAGGCCAAGACACATGAACCCCAAGAAAATATGTGCGATTGTGCAATCATATCCTCTAGAACGTGGCCCTAGCCTCCTACAAATTTTTACCCACGTCGATCTAGTAGTAGAAATCCTCCAATGAAACCAACTAGCACTGTAGGAAGAGGATCATATGCTAACAAATGTATCCATGGAATACTATCATCACCAATCATAGGATCTCAAAAGACTCATCTACATGCCTTTCCATCATAAACCTAATCATAGTAGACAATCTCACCCATCATCAAGATGCATAAGATCTGATAGACATCCTCCGGGGTGATAGTCATCTCACCCATCATCAAATGGAAGTTATTGTGGTTCAAGTTCCATCGCTCGGTTGCAACAGTCAACAAACCTCGGTTCACTTAGAATTGGGGCATCTCAAGCAGGAATCATAAGCCACATCGACCAATAACTCATCTATCATGACTTGACAAATCATCAATCATGTCAAAGGGCCAAGGATAAGGGCCTCTAACCTACAGTTTCCAAAAGGAAACCTATTTGGAAATAAAGTGCAAATCAATCAGTGAACATCATCAGTTCTTAATCATCTAATATCTATCAAATCAATAATCCTATTATCTACTTGCTCATCTTGAGTGCATCACCTTTTCCTAACTCTAGATCTTGAGAAATGAAAATCAATCTATCCTATCGACCTAACGGGATTGACATCTAAATGAACTCAACTAAGTGATCTAAACTGACATTAAAAAAACAATGATTTTTATAAAATCCTCAAAAAGAATCATATATCTATCCTCGCAATCAAATGACGAGTTAACAATTACAAAAAATAGGTTTTAAAAACTGTGAGAAATGAGTGAAAAGGCTTATGCACTATGTTAACCTATTGTACATGCTAAAATGCTTGACACGCTATAATTTTCTAATGTACGCACTACTATATTATTATTACAGGCAATAATAGAGTGTACACACTAATATACATGAAACACGCTACAACAATATGCTTAGGCACTATAAAAACCCTAATTTTTCAATTTGTCATTGAACACACTATTTCCCTCTATCCTACGCGCTACAATAAATCTCATACATGCTAAAACTACCAAAAATATAAAAAAACCAATTGAATATGCGCTTAAAATTAAAAAAAACTAGCCATGGAATTCAAAAATTAACAAAATAGAGGTATGTTGATACATATTGGAGGTCCATAGTCAGTTGGGCATTGAATTCAATGACCTCGCTCAAACCTATGCTCCCGAATCAGTACAACAATGACTGAAGCTAAGGAATGAAAATGACCCTAAGAGGGTACAAAGTGAGAGTAAAAATGAACAAATGGTAGGGTGAAAACTGATTTTCAACCCTTATATACCCAAAAAGGACTTTTAAAGGGGTATTTTTACCATTTTTTTCCATCAAAAACCTTTTCTAATCAATTTTTTTTAAACCAGGGCATTTTACAACATGTTTATTATCGGGCAACAAATTGAAATTGGACTTTCACTCAAAAATTTGAAAAATCATAAAATTATTAAATCCAACCAAATTTCTTGAAAATGAATTTTAATTAATTTCCTGAGGGGACATCATCATTAGGGCACAAAATTATCTTAATCAGAACACTTTTTGAAATCAGGAGCATCAGACGTTAAAATTTCAAAATCATCAGTGAGGCATAAATATCAATTTAAATTTTTCATCAAGGATTCATATCAAGGTTGCATCATCATCAAAGCAATATGATATTATTATCGACATCAATCAATCAAATCAACATCATGTATCAAATCAAGCAGCGAATCGGACATCACGACATCAAGCATCTGACATTCTTTGAACCAACATGTTTCACACATTGACTCGACAAGGGGCATTTGTATACACCTTAAATTGGTCAACAAAAGTCAAAGAGGTAAAATCAAGGCAAAATTATTGATTAATTATCAAATCCTTTAATTTATAAAATTTAAGCCATTTGGATTAGTTAAATTTGAAAATCAAATCACTATGTAATTGATTTAATCAATTGATTATATAGTTCATTGAATTAATTAAATCCAACCCCTATAATTCTCATACATGGATAATTTAATTAAAGATTTGAATTAAATAAATCATAATTTCTCTCAACAACCACATATGGACAAAAAAAAGTCAACCAATGAGAGAAGGATTGGAAGCACATGGATCACTCCAAGGCTTTTCTATCTTGACCACTCAATTTAAATGGAAAATTCTTGTCCCTCCATTTGGGACACCTCAACAAACATGACTCAACCTTGGCTCTAACCATGAGTTAACTCAACTCACATCAAACTTACCCCTACCCATGGGAAATCCTATAAATAATATGCATTCTTAGTCCAAATGATCCATTTTCATTTACTCTCATCATAGCATCACCATTATAGTTTAATTGCATCTATAGTTAGCATATTTGAATTCATTTGAGCATTTCAATTGCAAATTCATATCAAATTGAGCATATAGATTAGATCATTTAGCTTAATTCATCACTCCCATTCTAAGGATTGTCACTTTAGGAGTGTTTTTTAAACTGAGAGCACAATTTTAGTCTTCTTAGTCAGAGAACCATGGGATGTTCTTAATCTTTTCAATTTCAAGTTGTTAAATAGTATAGATCTTTGCAATTTTAGTTGATATTTGATTAAATTAGTCTTATGAGGGTATTTTACATACTACAGGTGGAAATATTTTAATTCAAACCATAGGTTAAAAAATATGCTAAATATAGGAGGCACAAAGAGAAATTTTTACAAGAATAATTACTCAAAGCTAAGTAGTTCATTCAAAATAACCTTGAAGACTTGTAATTAAACTTTGAACTGAAAATTCAAAAAATGAAACCAGGAGATTACAACATACCAAAATCCAAGGGCTCCAAGTTAGATCCAAAACTAATTGTACATAAATAAAAGGTGGTTTGAGGAGGGGTGAAATGAACGAGATTGTCCACCTTTACTTAATGCACAATTAGGAAGGAAGATACCCTACTAAGATCAAAGTTATTTTCAAATGCTAAGTGGTAAAATGATTCATTCATTAATTATTATTATTAAGAATGAAATGGATTGAGGGAAAATGATATAATGATGCAATGTAGGAGGCTAAATAAGAAACATTGATAAGATTAAGGAAATACAAATTGAAAGAAAATAATAAGCAAGTTGTAATGACTTGAAACAGAAACTAGAGAACTATACCAAACTGTACTATAAATCTGAAGTAAACTTGTAGGGTACAAAACACCTAGGGAATTTTTTTCTCAGGAACATAATTCCCTACATGTTGTGTTCCTTATGATTTAACCTAAAAATAGTTGTTGTCTTCATGTCATATCCTATGCTTTTTAGATTACTTCTGACAGTTGCTCCATGTTCACACACAGAAAAATGAGGAAAAGGTCGTGGAAAGGGGTTTTTCTTGGTCAAACCCCCTTTTTAGGAATCAACCTTGAAAATGAAATGAATATGCATAAAGGAAATAAAATGTAAAGGTAAACAGTAGATCTATCTTGTAAATAGATTCATAAATAGATATTGAGATTGCACATATTCATGAAGATTCTTAAATGTTTCTTGAATCATAGTTGTTGAACTTTGAATGTGGAAAGGAATCAAGGTTGCCTTCACAAATGCATAGATATATGAATGCCACTCCTAGATCTTCAATGTTGGTATGCTTTATTGCACACTATTTATGAAGGATGAATGCATGTAGATGGACAAATAATCACCTTGCTTCATTGAGAACTCTTCTACTTGTCCATCATTGGTGAAAAGCTTGCTACAGTGGAGAAGATTGCCTTCAAAATGAATTAGATGCTTGGAGAAATGATAGATCTTAGATTCTTGCCTTCAAATCTTGAATTCACTTGATTGCAAATTTTTTTTTTGATAATGGATTGATGGATCATAAAATGGATACCAAAATGAGGAGATATAGTGTTTTTATATACCTCTCACACATTTCAGGATGCAAAATTAAGCCAGGCTAACCACAAGATGTAATTTTCAATCAAAACATCCGAACAAGGTCATAATTCAAATTTGGGCCTAAACCTATGCGAACAAAAACATTAGGATTTGTGTTCCTAGGAACATAATGTCCAGGGCATTATGTACGTAGGAAAAAGATGATGAACTATAACTGATTGAATGTTTGAAGATGATAAGTTGATGATCACCGAGCTGCAAAACTGAATGCAAGACATTAAATCAGTTAATGTATTGTATTGTTATTTATGTCAACTTGATATGGTTTGATTGTTCAAACACATATTGTCATAAATCTTAAAGATCTGAAGAGACAAAGTTTATCTCGTCAGTAAAACATAAAAATATTGTATACACCGAGTGATAGTGAATGCCGAGAAGTTCACGGTGTATACCAAGAAGAACAATTCACAGTGTACACTGAGAAAAGGAGTTCATAGTGTACACTAAGCAAAGAACTTCATAGTGTACACCGAGAAAATCAGTTCACAGTGTAAACCGAGCAAGTGATGCCCGAGCATAACTGAAGTCGATGCCCAGGCATAATTTAAGTCAATAACCAAGCTAACTAAAGTTGTTGACCGAACAGAACTGAAGTTAAAGAATGACAAAACTACGTAGCTGGCAGAGCTATATTTAGGTTGACAGATTGATTTCTTTATTTTCATCGATCAGTTAAGCTAAAGATAAGAAGGAGATTTAAAGCTAGCTTTATTCACAGAAAACAAGGAGAGATTCACAGAATAAAACTAAAGCAGATCTTTACGGATTAAAGCAAAGCATTACGATATTTACAGATCAAGAAGTGATCTATGATGAAAACAAGAAGATCGAGTGGCTAAATCATGTCTATATAAAGAGACAAGGAATTCATTATGAAGAAAGGAATGTTGAGTATATTTTGTGTGAAGAAATAAGTCTTAATGTAGATCTGATCATACAGGTTGAAGAACAGAGCCAAAGAAATTATGTAGACACTGAGCAATAGAGGACAGAGCATTCACCAAGTAGAACCAATAAAGAGAGAAAAAGAACTGAAGAGCATATTGATCAGAGAGGTATTATTGGACTAACAATATATCTGAATATTTGCAAGTTAAATTTTTATTGTGAACATATGATTTACTATATTAGTTTAACCATTGATTCAGAAAATCTCTTAACCGAGTGGGATTTAACAGTCCTTATTGTATTGAGATACTCAAGAGTATCAAAAGGTTTTCTTATTGACAGCATAGTGAGTGTTAGGTCAAAAGAAAAACTATTAGTTTTAAATCCTCTAACAAGGTTGCACTTAACAGTGTGTTTGTAACCTTTAACAGGGTTGGCTCTTCACTGACCTCACTTCAGAAGAGTGAATTTTTTGGGTTACCGGTCTCAAGTGGTTTTTTCCCTTAATAGGGTTTCCATGTTAAAAATATATGTGTTAAATATGTATATGGTTCATTGCATTGATATTTTGTTTTACACATTATTGATACTAGATTGATCAGTTAACACTAAGTTTATTTGCTGCTATTCGGTAAAGTCTAGAAAAGATAAATAGTATATCTTACCAAGAAGTTTATATTTGTTAAGATTATCTAAAGGCATAAATCTTGTAGGATTGTAAGATAACTAAAGGTACTATATTTGGGAGATAAGTTTTTGGTTGATCTTTTGGAATTAATTGTTAAGGTCATTGATTCACCCCCCCCCCCCAGTTATTCTAACAATTGGTATCAGAGCTTTGGTNGAATTAATTGTTAAGGTCATTGATTCCCCCCCCCCCCCCAGTTATTCTAACAATTGGTATCAGAGCTTTGGTGCTTGGAAGAAAAGTTTAAAGGGACTTAAGCCAAAGATCACAAGCTGAGTAAAAGGGATGTGCCTAAGTTGAAAAAGGACAACTTTGCATCATAGAAAAGAAGGAGAAGACTTTGTATATCAAGTATTGGAAATGATGTTACACAACACTTGGATACTGAATATGTTGCACCTACTGGACCTCTGACCATTATCAATTGAGAGAGAAACATGAACACAATTCTATGATTATAGAAATTTCTTCTTCACTAAATGATGTTGAATTTGAAGATGTGAAATCATGCACCTCTGCAAAGAAAATGTGGGACAAACTCAAGCTAGTACATGGAGGAGATGCCAATGTGCTGAGAGCTAAAGCTAAAAGCCTAAGAGGAAAGTTTGATGACCTAAGAATGAAAGAAGGAGAGAAAATCACTCAGTACAGTGATAGAATCGAAGAAGTGTTTAATTCTATCCATGGAGTAGGAGGAGTAATTGAGGAACAAACAATTATAAGTAAAATTCTGAGAACCTTACTAGTTTTTTATGATATTAGACCATCTGTGATTTGAAGAAATGAGAGCAATAGCTAGCAACAATGTTACTCTTGATAGTTTTATTGGTAGACTTATTTCATTTGAGATGAACAACTATGACAATAGTGTCTTACCTACTATTGGGTCTTCATTTAAGTCTTCTCTAAAAATAAGAAAATCTAGTAACAAACACACTATGAGAAATGATAGTGACAGTAATAGCGATGAGCAATAAATTGATGAACTTGAAGCACTAATTTCTAGGAGATTACATAGAGATAAAGGAAGATATAAAGGTAAATTGTCATTGGTCTATTTTAATTTCAAAGAAATTGGACATTTTACTGAAAGATGCCCTAACAAGAGAAAGGATGAAAGAGACAATGATAGATCTTATGAAAAGAAGTATGAAAAAAGTGATGACCAAGACTACAGAAGCAATTGACACTCTGAAAGAATAGATAACTGAGATTACAAGGACAAAGTCAAGAAGGCTTGTTACTTGGCTAAGAACAAAGCTGAAAATTCAGATACATATTCTGATGAAGATATTGAGGTATTATTTGTTGCTATGAATGATGATTTAGATGAATAAGAAAGGTATGTTGAAACAACACTCATATCTAAAGTTATCAAAAATGATGTCTAGATTATTGATAGTGGTTGTACTCATCACATGAATCATGATAAAGAAAAGTTTGAAACCTTTGAATATTATAATGGTGGATCAGTTCAGATGGGTAATGGCTCACCTTTCCCAGTTGAAGGAAAAGGTACCATCATATTGAATAATCTAATTAGATGTGAAAATGCATATTGGGTAAAAGGACTTAACTATAATTTTTTGAGTGTTTCACAACTGAACAACATAGGACACCGAGTTATATTTGAGAATAAAAAGGAAATGATCTATAATGCAACAGGAAATTTGATTGGTACTGGTGAAAAAACAAAAGGTAATCTATTCTATCTTGATAATATTGAGACCACTTGTTTATTGGCTAGAAATGAAGACGTTTGGTTGTGGCATAAAAGGTTGTGTAATGTGATTTTTGACAACATGGTTAAGATAAGTAGGAAAATAAAAGTGAGAGGCTTACCGAGCATTTCAAAGCCCAGCCATGTTATGTGCAAGAATTGTCAAAAAGGAAAAATGACAAAGTCTAGTTTCAAGAGAAAAACATACACATCTAATGCTATTCTAGAGTTAGTCCATACTGACTTATGTGGACCAATGAGAACAAAGAGCTATTATGGTGATAGATACTTTATTCTATTTTTTGATGACTATTCTAGGATGATGATTGTTATGTTCTTAAAATAGAAATCTGAAGCATTTAAGATGTTCAAATGGTATTGTTAGCTCTTTTTCTTGCAGCACAACCTTAAAATGATAGTATACTTATATAATTGAATGCAAACTCCTTTTTATGCAAGATAAAGGCTAATTGATGAGGTATTTGATAACACTAGGGATACCTATTATCACCTCCTTCTTTTTTGAGCTCCACAAACTTAGGCAGGTATTACCTATGATAGATTGTTGATTCTTGAGTCAGTGTTTTTAGTGGACTAGTTCATTCACTATTTTCTTATTTCTGACCTCACTGTAACAACTTATAAGATACCTTGGAGATTGCAATGATTAATTTAAAACAAAGTATTATAAGCCAAGCTATGGTCTTGATGACATAAACCAATGAGATAAGGATTTTCATCCTTCTTCCTTTTGATTTTAGGAGGGGTAACCTAATGATCCTCTCTTCAAGGAATCAACAAAATGAACTGTACCCTAAGAATACAATCACTTGAATGGAATTATCTGTTTTGCAATGTATATGATTAAGTAATTTTAAAATATTGGATTATGAATCAATTACTTAGCAAACATAAAACCAGTGCCTAATCCCTGGGATACGAGTCAATATCTTGTATAAATCCACAGTAAGGTAATCAATAAAACACTTGCAACAAAGATAGAATACCTTATAAACTATCCTCTCCCTAAAAATTTATCATCCAATCCTTAAACTAATGCTATGTTCCTTGGGTTACTTGAAACAATTTAATCCTTGCTTGAAGGAATTTACAAGTAACTGCACAATCACCTTATGATCAGTGTGCTTAAATGCCTTACAGATAAACACAAAAGAACAATAACAGAAATGTAAAGAGACAATTTAGATGCATAAAAGAGATTGCAAAATATTTTATTGATGTCTCAAAGCTTCAAATACATTTAGATAGACAAATAGTATAAATGTTCAAACACAATTTTAGTCTACCTTGTAATTCTATCAAAATTTACAACTCCCTCTCCACACCTTAAAAAATGGTTAAAATTACCTATATATAGTCTCAAATCATCTTTGAATCCTTAAAACAAGGATGCAACAAGCTTCGGATGATTTGGAGACCTAACCCTAAAAACATAGTAAAGATAAAAAACAAGAAATCCCCAAGCGGTGGATGGACAAATTTATAGAATGAAATCAGATTTGCACTTTGTCCTCTTGTGAACTCTGGCACCTTTGTCTGTAGTTGTTCAAGATAGCATCTAATTTGTATTGAGATCTAGTCACCACCATTTCAGGCTAACCTACACTAGTCTTTTAGGATTTCTAACTTCCCTGTTCTCAAAGAGCAGGTGCCAGGTGTCCTTCTATTCTTCATCAATGAGGTCAATGTCCTCTGTAGAAACTTTCTTCTTTTTTAGTTTTGTCAGTGTGTCCCATGCTGCTACATCATCTTCAGTGGGCCATTTGAAATTTTGGATGCTTTCTAGTTGTGCTTTCTTCCTGTTCCACCGAGCATTAGTTATACTTTTGACATCTGTTATAAATTTATTGATGTCAGTCTTAGCTTTAAAAGCTTCATCCATAATTTTATTGTAGCATTCCATATCTAGATCTGCTTTATCATTAATAAATGCCTCCCTTTTAGGAAACTTGCCATCAAACTCTGTTCTCCATATCTCTAAGGCTTTGATCTGATTGTCATCTCCCTTGATTGGAGGAATAAATCTATTGAACTATGATCCAAGGAGATTTATTTTGGACTCAATCTAATTTAACTTGCCTTTGAAGAAAGGAAAAGTTACATTTATCTTTTCTATTTCATCTCCAACCTCAGTAACTATCTCTGGCAAATCATTTATATGTGGTTGTAAAGAGGCCAACCTCTCAAGTAATTATGTCCTACTAGACCATGTCCCAAAATAAGGGTTTAAAATAACAATATAATTAATTACCTCAATATGTAAAATAGGAAGCTTATTATATGCACTAAAAATCAAATTAGTATTATCCTTCAAAATATCAATCCTGTGCTTGAAGATGCTCATCAATGCCCCTAAGACTATTTCATTGTGCTCTATGATCTGTTGCTCTGTCTCAGTGTTATCCCCTGTCAATTCTGTCTGAACCTCTTCATGAGAAATATACTTTAGTGGTGCTGGAATGACCTCAGGTTTCTCCATTAGTTGATGAGTCAACTCTCTAATTGTTTTCTCCAAAGCACAGATCTTGGTCTGACACAGCTCCCTATCCTTTGCAAGGGCACTAGTCTCTTCTATCAGAGTACTATATCTTTCAGATATATGCTCTATTTTTTCCACATTCAATTGAGAAAAATGTGATAACACTTGTGATATTTCCATGTCATTTGTGTTATTCACAGACTACACCATTTGACTGCCAACCATGCTTTCCTGAATATTTATCAAAGCTGGCTTCTGATCCTTAGGAGCTAGGCTCCACATAGCAACAGCTTGGGACTTTGGATCATAACCAAATCCCTTTATCAATTTTCCCACCTAGACCTCTAATGACAATTTTAGATCTGGTTGCTTCCTTATTTGGTCAATAATGAATGCTGAAGCTAAATCCCAGCCATCAACAAGTAGCATACCACTAGCTTTAACCATTATCCTTGCTTCTTCTAGAGAAATATCCTATATTTCAGGATCATAATTTTGTATATCCAATAAGGCTTCTGTTGTTACTGGCTCTCCTCCATCTATCTGAAGCTGATTCTTAACTTCCTGTTGTTTATGTCACCTAAGGAAATCCTTAAATTCCTTAGTTTTTTATGAAATTATCATCATTCAAGAATTGTTGTTGATGAATGATCCTCGCATCAATGCATGCTTGAAGAGGCAATTCAACATTCTCTTCTTCATCCTGTTGTAATTTCTTTCCCTTTCTAATATCCTTTCTCAATAAATGGTCATATGGCCTATTGCCAGGAATAAGGGCACTAATTTTACCCCTTTTCTTCTCTCTTCTTACATAGACTAATGCCTGGGAAGGCTCTCCAATTTCAACCTTTTTCTTTTTGAGTGGAGGTTCATTAGTAACCTTTGTTTCTAGGACCTCTGTCAGGTCAATAATATTTTCTCCTTCAACTGCCTACTCGCTTGCCCCTATTTGATGATCTGGATAGGCAGTGGGTGAAGGATAGACCTCATCACTATCATCATCATACTCTGACTCAGAGTGCTCTGGATGACCTTTCTCAAGGACTACAAGTGCTTCCTCTAATTGGTTGCATAAGAAAGTATGAGATTTAATCATTTCATCTATCCTTTTCAAATATGGTACATTAGGAAAGAAACCACCAAATGATAATACTTTTCTCTTTACCTATCTTTCTAGGTCCATTAGTTCCTTGATTGTATTTTCTCTTGAGATCACTTCCTCATCCTCAAGAATATTCTTTATAACATATTCCTCTATGCATTCCTCATTTTCATAAGTGTAAGGAATAGTGGGGGTTAGGAGTTTCTTGGCACTTGCAATGAATGCCTCTGTATTAGCATATCTATACAATTTTGCACCCATCTTATAATGGCTTAGCCAGCTGTCTACTAGATCTATGGCCCTCTTGCCAATAGTAAACTGATAAACCTTGAACTTCCTAGGAGTGAATGTTCCTTTCCTGTGAGGAGCAAGATGCTCCTTATCTATCAAGATAAGTTGCCAAATAAAATCCATAGCTGCAATTCTAGCAGGGACATGAAATGGGAGTACATGTGGTGGATGTGTACATACATACACTCTGATTATAGTAAAATTCTGCTCTAGGAAGAAGTCACCTCAGTTGTGATCTCTAGGCGTCTACATATTTACAAGGCCTTAGTAATTGGATTAATTTTGCTAGCAATCTGGTCTTGTTTACCCCCAAGCACTACAATAATGGATAAACTATCCAATTCTCAAATGCACAAAAATTACAATTTATGCAGTGTAATTCCAAACTTTTATCCAAAATTGGATACAGTTGGGCTGACCCTGGTGCATTCTTTGTGGCCTCAAATTATCCAAATTCATGATAGGGTAGTTGTAATACATTATTAAATGCATTAAAATGGAGTAATGTAAGAACTTGGGCTCCTTCTTTCTCTTTATAGCCATAAACCCCTAATGCATCTTATTGATTATATACTAGATATAATCATAGGTTGTACTAATATGAATATCCTACAAGTCTAGGGTTATCATTAGAACATCTGCAATAATTCTCTCTGAACCTTTGTT
Organism: Thuja plicata; assembly: GCA_018584345.1. Lineage (NCBI taxonomy): Eukaryota > Viridiplantae > Streptophyta > Pinopsida > Cupressales > Cupressaceae > Thuja > Thuja plicata. The sequence goes on from MU227043.1 coordinate 520,148, forward strand.
CCTTCCCAGTACTCTGTAGAGTGCAAAGGCAATATATTCGATATAGTGGTTCAGATCCTTATAGGCATAAGGAGAAATTCCGGGCATGGGGGCAATATAGTTCTTGGTCTGCCTAGGAATGTGTCTTTGTACTAGACCTTTAACTACCCTAGCCTACTTCTCATATCCAGCCTCTTGTTTCTTTAAATCTATTTCTATTGCCATTGGGTAGTAAAGATTCAAAGCTTTCATAAATGAATTTCTATTTAAAGCTAACAATACAGTACCATCACTTTTCTTGATTGTTTTAGAAAGCTCGTCATAATTGTTTGCTAAGGCTAGTACAAGGTCAGCATCTACAAATACATCAAGTATAATTAACCTAGCTAACCCACATGTCCAAGGGTTTGACACAGGCACAACTTCATCAAAATTATTGTAAAAATAGTTAAAGAGGGAGTAACTTGATGAACCTGGAGTTTTAGCATCTTGGATGTATGCTAGGTCATCAACCAACATGTCATCTTTTAACTTCTTGTTTTGTGTTGATCCCAGTAGCAATTGCAGAAATTCAACTGAAAATTTTATCTTTCCCTTTGCTTCATCATCTATTTCTTCACTCCACCCATTGGTAGAAGCTACATTGACTGCTCTGCTCATCTTGGTTGTCTATTTCTATCAACCTTCTTTTACCGATATTGAAACAAAACTAATCACTGGAAACCCTTATCACCAACTGCAAAATCTTCTAAAATCTACAATTGAGAACTCTTAGAACACTGTCAACTACAATCTTTGTTGAATTCTAAAATAGAAAAACACCTCTCTGAATCACTTACTGCTAGAAATTTCAACCTTTCTCATAAAACATTAAAATCTCTATGAACTCTTCGCTCTGAGAAATCGAAAGCTTGGAAAAAATGAAATGACAATGGAAAATTATACTTATAATTGATAATTCAATGTATTTGTCTCTTCGAGCTAGTAAACTTACAATTTATTCTTTTTCGCCATTAGTTCCACGCACTGTGACATCAATTTCTGGTTTTAGCCATGGCATTCAAACTTCTAGGCAATCAATTTCTGATGAGTGCATGTGCATATAAAACCTTATAAAATTAAAAATGAAATCAAAATCAAATCTGATTGGCTACATTAAATCATATTACAGCTACTTTTCCACTGTCAAAATCTATGTACTCTGATTAATCAGTAATTGTCCATGATGGCACCATTGAAAAAGTCTCTATTTAACTCTGGTTGACTTCTAGCGACTCAGCGACTGAGTGATCTCCTTTTCGCCTAATGTTTTTGATAACTGCAGTTCCCTCAAGAGACTTAGCGATTGTCATAGGATTAAACTCTTGATCAATGGTTATCTTCAAGTCGCCTAATCTTTTAACTTAACCTTTCCTTTTATGCATACATTGCTACTAAGCCTTTTCTCAACTCATCTTTCACCTTTAGTCATATCTGGAGACTTAGCGACCACTGCTTCTCTATGTTACCAAACTAAAATCTTAACTCATGTTATATTCTGAGACCTTACGACTAAGCATCTTAGTCTCTTAATCACTTAATCTTTTAATCTGTGCAATTTTCATCTAGAGACAACGTGACTACCATTGATCATGCTTTCCTCTATATCTGACGGTTGGTATTAAGTCTCATAATATTTATATCAAACTTTATAATATCTTGAGACCTAGTGACTACTAAATAATATTAGCCTTTATTCCCCTCAGTCTCTTAGTCGCTAGAAGAAAATTCACTTGGCTATCTTATTTTGAGACTCCCCGACAACCATTAGACATATCTTTGCAATATATGATGGTTCCTGTTAAGTCTCATAAACTTTTATGTAAACCCTAAAACATCACGAGACCTGGCAACAACACCTTTTATCTCATAATCGCCAAATGTTTTAAATTTAAACAAAATTTAATTAGAGAACACTTGACTATACCCTTTATCTTTATCAAATTTAATTATGTGTCACAATACTATTCCTTGTCTCATGATCGCTGAATGATTTCTGACTTTTCAAATATTATAAGTGACTTCACGCTATCCATTAGATCTCTCTCTAACCAAACGGATGTCTCCAAGTCTCTCAACCCTTCACTTAACTCATCTTTAATTCTAAGACCTAGCGACAACATTGTTTCCAAACTAAATGTCAACCTAAGTTTATCAAGAGACCTAGCGACTGTTGAATCTCCATGTCGTTGGATAAATTTTAAACTATGGCTTTGATCAGGATACTTTACATCCACCGTTGGATTTAAAATAAGATGAACGGTTGTCGCATAATCTTGGGTTCTTTCACTTAACTCCTATCAGATCAAGAAACTTGGTGACAAAAGCAAAAATTTAACACTTGGGCTCAACTCATAACCATAGGTTATATTTGGAGACAATGCGACTGAGTAAACTCAAAGTCGCGAGATACAATCACTAACTCTGATCATATTAAGAGATTACCCAACCACTGTTAGATCTATCTTGTCAATGGATGGTCATTGCTAAGTCTTGCAATATCTAAAGCATATTCTTTTCCATTAAGAGATAGCGTGACAAAGCATTTTACTAAGTCTCGTAAACTTTTAGAATATTCTCTTTCTTTTATGAGACTCAGTGACTATCCTTTTAAGCACGTGCAATTTTTTAAGACTTAAGTGCCAAAAAGTAACTTCAAAATAGAACCCGTTTAAGGAAATTAGGGATTCCTTGCATTTTTTGACTAGAAATGACTAGGGTTTAGGGTTTCTGGCCTTTTCAACTTGGTTTTGAGAAAAATAAACACTTTAAGAGGTAAACATGTAATTTGGCACATGATTTTTTGACCCTCTAAGCATAGGAAAGATAGGTACTTCAAAATTTTTTAGGGCAAACTCCAAAATAGGAAATACAACCAACAGGTATAAAGCTAAAGTTGAAAAACAAAGTGGAAAAGAACTGAAATGTTATAGATCAAATAGAGGAGGAGAATTTGTTTCTGATGAATTCACTAACTTTTGTAATGAGCGTGGGATTACAAGACAGGTTTCTACACTGAGAACACCACAGCAAAATGGGATTGCTAAAAGGAGGAATAGATCAATTGTTGATTGTGCCAGAACACTGATGATTGAAAAAGGCATCACACAAACATTCTAGAGAAAAGCTATAAGTACTATTGTCTATACACTGAGCCGAGTTCAATTGAAGAAAGACACAAATAAGACACCTTATGAGCTATGGTATGGATACACACCAAATGTGAGTTACTTTAGAATTTTTGGAAGTCAATGTTATATAATGAAATATGATAGAAATGAGAAACTCAACTCTAAAAGTGATGAAGGAATATTTCTAGGATATTCTACTAAAATCAAAGCTTATAAATGTCTGAACAAATCTTCTAACAAAATCATTGAGAGTGCAAATGTTAAAGTGGATGAATTTTCTGAGAAAAATGATGAGGAAAGTAGAAAAGAACCTGAAGAGTATAATAGATTTGTCTACATTGGAGAACTTGACACCTTGCCCAAGTGACAGAATAATGCAACCGAGCAACAGGATGCACACACCAAGAATCAGGAAAATACCTGTGCGTGTGTAAATGGGTACCTGTCAGAATCAACACAAACACTCAATAGGTCATTATATTAGTCCAAAAGGGTTAGTAAAGCATGTAAAACCCACTAAAACTGACCTATTGCCTACTAACTAGGAGGAGTGTGATTAACAACATATTAGCCCTCAGAATATGCTATAAATCTGTGACGAATACAACCTAGCATGAAGGATTTTTATTTAAAACAAGCCAAAAGATGGAAAAGCATGGATTTTAACTCTAAAAGATGAAATAAGAACAATGAACTAGCATGAAATGAAAGATGAAATGTAATTCTAGGATTAATCTAGCAGCATAACAAAGTATTTTCAATCTTAGGTGAAGGCTTCTTTGCTCTCAAAACAGGATTCTATTTATAGAAGAATGGGAGAGAGAGAGGGGGGACAAGGTTCATTTATGAATTTGGAGACTCTTAAATAAACATGTAAGAGCCTTTAATGCCTAAGGCATTAATAAGGCATGGGAGAGACATGGGCTTAAGGTCTTCATATTAATGAAGGCATTAATGAAGGCCTTAAAGAGGGAAGGGAGGATGTAAGAGAATAT
>MU227043.1:536563-566234 GCA_018584345.1 Thuja plicata
AAGGTTTTGAATCAGGAATTGTGAGGACTTTGTTATCCACCAATGTTTTTAAAACAGTCTCAAGAGGTTCTCCCAAAGGTGTGAATGTTCTTTGGGGTTTTGAATTCCATGTGCGTCCCCTGTCATTATCATTATTAGCTTTGGGAATGGGAGGTGTTAGTTTAGCCTCCTTGCTTGCTTGCATACCATTAGTAAGATTGAATGCTTCAGTTTTTGAATTAACGTTGGAAGCATCAACTACTCTGTCATTAACAACATTTTTATTGTTTTTCCACCATTTAGGCTTGGAATTGGAGCTACTGCCTTTGTTTTCATTTTGAAGGGTAATCTCCCCCTTTTTGACCATAACCTCCTCGATACAGAGAGCATTCTTGATCATCCTATCAAAGCTAGGAGAATCTTGCATTTGTAGAGCGTAGCTCAATTCAGGTATGAGATTGTTAACAAAGATCTCCATCTTTTCTGTCTCAGGGATGACTCTTGAATATCGTGCAAAGATCTTCCTCCATCATTGTAGGAAGTGTGTAAAGGATTCTCCTATTTTCTGTTTGGTGTTACAAAGATCCATCATGGTAACCTCGTTTTGAATGTTGTAAGAGTAGTGTTGGACAAATCGTTGCATTAATTCTTCAAATGTTTTGACCTTCGGATTCAATTTGGAAAACCACTCCATAGCATTGCCTCCTAGACTTCTTGGGAATAGTCTCATGAGATAAGTGGGTTCATGCATGTATTCAATACTTAGAGCATAGAATTCCCGTACATGGTCATGTGGATCAGTTTCTCACTTGTATTTGTCATATTTTGGCCTTGCCACATTAGGAGGAAATGGAACCATGGTGATACTTTTGTCGAAGGGAAAAGGACAAATGGCATCCAAAGAATATGGTGTTTTTGGTTTATCCTTCTCTTGCTTGAGGTTGGTAAGCTCTGTTTGCATTTGAGCAAGCTGTTTGGTAAGGATCGATATGGGATTTGGTACTTCCTTTTTTTAAGATTTTCCACATTATAATCCTTTGGTAACTTGACGCCGGTGGATGCTAAATGGAGAAAGTACTTTTCTTTGTCATCACTGATTATTCGTTCTAATAGTTTGTGGATCCTTTTGCTTTGTTTGAGTTTCTCATACTCATCCTCAGGGATCTCTTCTGCACTATCCGACCCAAAAGGATTATGTTCATACCGGGGTCTTTCTTGTTCTTCCGAGGCTTTGGATTGTGCTTGTTTGCCATAACCATCAAAGGCTTTACTCCAATCATTAGTGTTAGTACCCATTGGAGGCGAATCTAGATCAAACAGGGAACTTCAAGAAGTTTCTCCGTGAAAGCGTGATGTTTCAGGAATCGCTTTTGATTCTTCAGTTGTGTACGTATTGCATCTTGTGTTAACCATGAAGTTTGTTTCTCAACTTCGTCAATGTGTCCCAATAGTACCAGCAAGGTTTCCAGATCATTCAAGTGAGTGTGTCTAGGTAGAAGTAACCGTTTGTTTGTTTGGTGGATGTAAATGATTCTAGTGTTAGAGGGTTAGAATGCCCTAATAGTGAGCTGGGAATCAAGTTGTTGATAGAGAATGGATAGACCACACGTATTGAATAGATCGTGAAAGACTGACTGAGCATGCAAGGTAGACATTTTGAAAGTTTTTGAAAATAATAGCAGGGAGACCAGGAGAGACAATAGAGACCAGCTAAAGAGCCAAAAGGGTATCTAAAATAACTGAGACTTCCTAGAAAAGACCGCTAGAAATGCCCACTATCCAGGATGCGAGCTCCCAGATACGAGCCCCTAACAGAACCAGATACGATCCTAAACCCTGGATATGATCCTAAAAAATTATATGTGACTGTTTGCCTAACCAAATACAAGCTTGTGCACCAGATACGATCCTAAATATAGGATGCGACTCAGGAAATCCCGGATGCGATTTTATGATGGACTTTGTCAGTTTAGTGCATTTGGAAATTTTGCATTTTGAGGAACGTGATCAGTTTGTCTCCAAATTGTGTCCAAGAGGTATTTTTGGTGTGAAAAACACTTGTACTCCAAGGTATGAAAGTTGTTGATTGTTTTTGAGGAGATTTATCTTTTTAATGGACTTTTAAACACGTCAAACAGTTTTGTATTGTTAAAGGAGTGGATCCAAACACACGTCTTTGTCCTATTCTCTAGGTAGAGGATGAAAATCATTTGCTCGTTGACTTAGGTACACACTCAAATGCTAATCAGAATACAGCCATCACCAAGCATGCAATGACTCTAGTCATGATGCTGTATTAGCCGAATCCAAACGTAAGTGAGGGCACGATATGACGAGTGTCTTGGGGCAATTACTTTTTTCCTTGCACAAAGATTATCACCCTTTCAGGGATGAGTCAAGAATTTTTTCAGTTGAAGTGTTGTAGATTATTGGGCAATCCGTTTGAAACTGTCCCCCATAGAATTGCACAAAGCAAAATTGAGGTGTATAGCCCTATGAGTACCTGAATATATATAGTCTCGCAAGAAAGATTCAAGTGGCTCTGCTCTATATATACCCGGATATGTTAAAGGAATGATGTCAAAATTCCAAGAACAAAACCAGTTCCATCTTCCGAGGCTTTGGCCTACAAGGAAGCAACTATTTATAGTGAGTTAGAAGGGTCAGCGTAAGACCTGTCCTCACTTGGGTTGTTCTTGGGAGATTTTTTCCTCAACCGGCAGGCCCTCTACTGTTAAACGAGATTGGTAACCAGGATTGGTGAGCTTAGGAGTTCTAGATTTTTGATTCTTCAAAAGAAGAAGATCATACTCTCCTATTCCATGTCGTTTTATCCCAAAACACAATATACAATGTTCTTTCTCTCAAGCTATGTTGAGCTCAATTTAAGTGTTCCTATTTTAAAGAAAACAGGATGCTTGAAAGGGAAATTTTGTTTTGTTCAATTACCACAATGATTTAATGAGTTGTTCAATTTCTGATTTCCAAAAGTAATTAGACAATTTGGTTCATTGATCCCACATGATTATAGTGCTTTGTGTTTGTTCAATTACTTTCCAAAATGAATTAAACGATGTGTTTGTTTGCTTGTTCAATAATCTCCCATTTGATCACAAATGAAAAAATAACGTCCGACTTTCTGATTTTCTTCAAGAGAAAAAGAGCATAATATCTAGTTGTTTTAACAAGTGAAGAAATGGTCTTAAGATTTTGAAAAGCAAGTAAATAGAGGTCAAAGATGGATGGGGTTGGGCAACCTGTAAAAACCACGTTAGTATCTTTTTCTTAGTCCGACGCTATGAAACTTGTTAGAAGGTACCTGAAAGCACTTGTTAGACTGCAAAACACAAAAACACCACTAGTTGAACTTGTTAGGGTTAGGCAAATTGAAAAATCAAGTTTCAAAACTGGATATGATGCTAAATTCTTACCAGATACGATGCCATATCCGAGATGCGATATGATTCCCCAGATACGATCTTTGCTGACCGAATGCGATTGAAAACCAGATGCGATCCTGGAAATTCTGGATGCGATCCGGAAACCACGCGGTGCGATGGCGTATCTAGGATGCAATCTTGCAATTGTGTTTGCGATTCTGTGTTGAGTTTCTGAGTCTACAAATGGTCAAAAATAGTTAAAAAATAAGGCCAAACTTAAATTTGAGCCCCACGGTGGGCGTCATAAATGTGCGTGTGTAAATGGGTACCTGTCAGAATCAACACAAACACTCAATAGGTCATTATATTAGTCCAAAAGGGTTAGTAAAGCATGTAAAACCCACTAAAACTAACCTATTGTCTGCTAACTAGGAGGAGTGTGATTAACAACATATTAGCCCTCAGAATATGTTATAAATCAGTGATGAATACAACCTAGCATGAAGGATTTTTATTTAAAACAAGCTAAAAGATGGAAAAGCATGGATTTTAACTCTAAAAGATGAAATAAGAACAATGAGCTAGCATGAAATGAAAGATAAAATGTAATTCTAGGATTAATCTAGCAGCATAACAATGTATTTTCAATCTTAGGTGAAGGCTTCTTTGCTCTCAAAATAGGCTTCTATTTATAGAAGAATGGGAGAGAGAGAGAGAGGGGGGACAAGGTTCATTTATGAATTTGGAGACACTTAAATGAACATGTAAGAGCCTTTAATGCCTAAGGCATTAATAAGGCATGGGAGAGACATGGGATTAAGGTCTTCATATTAATGAAGGCCTTAAAGAGGGAAGGGAGGATGTAAGAGAATATGGACTTTAAGAAAGTCTAGCTTGAGAAAGTGGACTTTCTCAAGGGGGTGGAGTTGCTAAGTATTCCTTAATGGAATGTGACAACATTAGGAGGTGAGTTAGAAGAATTTAGGATTAGGATTAGATTAGCATGGGTGAATGGGTTGAGAAGGGTTAGAACCCAGGGTAGAAGTGGTTGAGATAGGCTAGGTTGGGGTTAAAGAGAATATTAATAAATGAAATAAACTTATTTAATTCATTTAGAAATATAGGAATTAATTATTTAAATAATTTAATTGCTTTTTAATAATTAGAGAACTATAGCCATTTTAATTAAATTAAATAGGCTAGGGGAATGGGTTAATTGCAAGTGGGTATTTGATTTAAGGATTTATTTAATTCTTTTATAATTAAATACTATAGCCATGTTTGATTTTGATTTGTTTTGATTGGTCGAAATTGATTTGAATTGTATGGCTATAATAGTTAATATAAATCAGTGATAAAAATCACCTAGGACATTAAATTGATTAAAAAAATTATGCCAAGCAGTAACAAGGTCGTTTGGACATAAATCAATGGTATGATCACACTTAGGGCAAATAGGGTCTATAGTTGCGACAGACCAAATTCAGGTGGTTACAATACCCACAATGATGACCCGAGTGATAATGAATATCAAAATGATGAACATAGATCTGAACCTATACTTGCTAAATATGTCAGAAGCCACCATCCACTGGTTTAGATCATTGGGGACAAAAGAGAAGGAATGAGAACAAGAAGTAATTCACTTAACAATAGATGTTTGATTTGTGATTTTGAGCCTAAATATGGTAATGTTGCACTTGAGAATCAAGAATGGGTTAGTGTAATGAATGAAGAGATTGAACAGATTAAGAAGAATAAAACATGGACATTAGTACCTAGACCGAGTGAAAAAAAAAATGTCATTGGCACCAAATGGATTTTTCAGAAGAAAAAAAAACTCAATGAGAATGGAGAAGTCACAAGGAACAAAGCAAGACTGGTATGCAAAGGGTATGCACAAGAAGAAGGTATTGACTATGGAGAAACCTTTGCACCCATTGCTAGACTAGAAGGAGTAAGAATTCTACTTGCTTATGCTGATTTTAAAGGATTCAAAGTATACCAAATAGATGTTAAATCTATATTTCTGAATGGAATACTAGAAGAGGAGGTATACATTGAACAACCTGAAGGGTTTGTTGATCCTAACAAGAGAAACATGGTTTGTAAATTGCACAAAGCCTTGTATGGATTGAAACAAGCACTGAGAGCATGGCATGAAAGGCTTCACTCTTATCTCATTAGTATTGGATTTGTTAGAACAAGTGACAATAGTAATATGTATTTGAAAGGAGATACTGATGATAAGATTGTGATTGCTGAGATATTTGTTTATGATATCATATTTGGAGGTAATAATATGCAATGCAAGTCATTTACTAATGAAATGAGAAAAGAATTTGAAATGTCAATGTTCGGAGAGATCAAATTTTTTCTTGACCTACAAATTCTACAACAAGCTGAAGTTATCTACATCACACAATCAAAGTACATCAAAGAAGTTCTAAAGATATTCAAGATTGAGGAATCCAAACTAGTTGGAACACCTATGGAAACTGGATGCAAATTGACAAAGGAAGACAAGACAACCAAGGTCAATTATACCTTTTATAGATCTATGATTGGTAAAATTATGTATGTTGTACACACTAGACCTGATATAGCACATGTAGTTGGTATAGTTGCAAGATTCTCTGCTAATCCTAAGGAATCACACATGGTTGTTGTTAAAATAATTTTGAGATATCTGAAGAATATTGAAAACTATGGGTTGTGGTACAATAAAGAAGGAAAATTTGAGCTACAAGTTTATACTAATGTTGATTGGGATGGAAACATAGATGATAGAAAGAGAACTCTAGGAGGAGCATTCTTTATGGGTGATAGACTTGTCACATGGATAATTAGAAAGCAAGGATGCATATCTCAATCAACTGCAGAAGCATAATATGTAGTTGTTGTTACAAATTGCTCTAACATTGCATGGATCAAGCAATCATTGAAAGGTATGAATGAAGAAATTCTTCAACCAATAATTATCTATTGTGATAATACAAGTGCTATAAACATCTCAAAAAACCTTGTGATGCATGCTAAGATAAAACACATATCTATTAAGTATCACTACTTGAGGGAACAAGTACAAGAGAAACATGTAATGTTGGAATATGTACAATCCAAAGAAAAACTAGCAGACATATTCACAAAACCATTTCCCAAAGATACATTTGAGTACCTAAGGAATAGAGTAGGGGTTCGTCCCTTGTCTACTAGTCACTAAGCTTACTAGGAGGTTGCATCAGCCTACACATTATTAGAAGACTTATCATGTTGATGCAAGCTGAGATATGGACTACAAAGACATATTAGTACACTGAAGGTACATATCTAAACTCCACACTAGAGATATTGTTGGCTACTACAGAACTATATATCTTTTTTTTGGCATTGTTGTCAAAGGGAGAGACAAACAATGAAATATCTATCAATTTTCAAAGGGAGAGAGATATCCAATGAAATATCTATCCGAGAGAAGAACATCCAAAGGGAGAGAAAGATCTAATGATGATGGAGAGAAAGATTCAATGAAATAACCATCAATCAAAGGGAGAGAATTGGAGAGAGTTAACACTGCATATCTATCCAAGAAAGGGAGAAGAGATTCTACAAGAAATAAAAGACAAAATTGCTACACCTATCCATTGAAGGGAATGAAGAAAGGGAGAGCACACTACAGAATCAAATCTAAGCTAGAAGAGCTTACCGAGATTCAGATATTTTAAAATGGTTATAGAACAATAAATTTGGTATGTTATGGCATATTTCATATTGTGTTACCGTCAATGCCAAAGGGAGATATTGATGAAGTATAAGTGATTGAATTTTTGACGGTGATAAGTTGATGATCACCGAGCTGCAAAAGTGAATGCAAGACATTAAATCAGTTAATGTATTTTATTCTCATTGATATCAACTTGATATGGTTTGATTGTTCAAACACATATTGTCATAAACCTTGAAGATCTGAAGAGACAAATTTTATGTCATTGCTAAAACATAAAAAGACTGTATACACCGAGTGACAGTGAACCCCGAGCAGTTCACAGTGTATACCGAGCAGAGCAGTTCACAATGTACACCGAGAAAAGTAGTTCATAGTGTACACCAAGAAAAGTAGTTCACAGTGTAAATCGAGCAAGTGATGCCCGAGCATAACTGAATTTGATTCCTGAGCATAGCCAAAGTTAATAACCGAGCTAATTGAAGTTGTTGACAGAACAAAATTGAAGTTAAAGAATGACAAAACTACTTAACTGGCAGAGCTATATTTAGGTTGACTAATTGATTACTTTATTTTCATCAATCAGTTAAGCTAAATATAAGAAGGAGATTTAAAGCTAGTTTTATTCACATAAAACAAGGAAAGATTCACGGAATAAAACTAAAGCAAATCATGGTGAGATTTATGAATCAAGAAGTGATCTACGATGAAAACAAGAAGATTGAGCGGCTAAATCATGTCTATATAAAAAGACAAGGAATTCATTATGACGAAAGGAATGTTGAGTATATTTTGTGTGAAGAAAGAAGTTTTCATGCAGATCTGATCATATAGGTTGAAGAACAGATCCAAAGAAATTCTGCAGACACCGAGCAACAGAGGACAGAGCATTCCCTGAGCAGAACAAATAAAGAGAGCAAAGGAACTGAAGAGCATATTGATCAAAGAGGCATTATTGGACTAACAATAGATCTGAATATTTTCAAGTTAAAGTTGTATTGTGAACACATCATTTATTGTATCAATTTAACCATTGATTCAGAAAATCTCTTAACCGAGTGGGATTTAACAATCCTTATTGTATTGAGATACTCAAGAGTATCAAAAGGTTTTCTTGTTGATAGCATAGTGAGTGAGAGGTCAAAAGACAAAGTGTTATTTTTAAATCCTCTAACAAGGTCGCACTTAACAGTGTGTTTGTAACCTTTAACAGGATTGGCTTTTCACCGAGCTCACTTCAGAAGAGTGAAATTTTTGGGTTACCTATCCCAGGTGGTTTTTTTCCCTTAACAGGGTTTCCATGTTAAAAATCTATGTGTCAAATGTGTATATGGTTCATTGCATTGATAGTTTTTTTTACACATTATTGATACTAGATTGATCGGTTAACACTAAGTTTATTTGCTTCTATTCGGTAAAGTCTAGAAAAGATAAATAATATATCTTACCGAGCAGTTTATATTTTTTAAGATTATCTAAACACATACATCTTGTAGGATTGTAAGATAACTGAAGGTACTATATTTGGGAGATAAGTTTTTGGTTGATCTTTTGGAATTAATTTTTAAGGCCACTGATTCACCCCCCCCCCCCTCNCCACTGATTCCCCCCCCCCCCCCTCTGTTATTCTAACAAAAGCACCAAAATTGAAATGGGGAGCCGAGAAGATAGGGAAAATGCCAAATTAGGGGGAGATAGGTAGCTGGTTCAAGCATTAAGGACATGAAATTTCAAAATCACCAAAATGAGGCTTAGTTGAGCATCTAATTATGGGTGCTAACTTATTAAGATGGTATATTTAGCCCTCACTTTAACAGGAGTATGAGACAACCTATGTCAACAAAAGTATAGTGGAGCTATAGAGTCTAAATTGCTTATTGTGGGTTGTTGTGTAGATACTACAAGATGTTACATGTCGCTTATGTGCTTTTCTTCCTAAACTAGAGGTATGTATTGCAAATTATCAAACATATGAATAGCATTTTACAAGAAATATAATAACCCTTAAGCATTTTTTATTGTTTAGTATCACTTTTAAGTTGCTCTTTTGTAATACATTTGGTTTAAACCACTCTTGCATAAAAACCAACCCTAATATCAAGGATTGTGTTTCATAGATAAGTTCATAACAAGGTAATTGGTATGGACCCGTGGACCTGCTGGTTTAGGCCTAATTCAGCTTGGTTCAAGATGTAGGTTTGTTTAGTGGGGGAGTGCAAACAAAGTTATGTTATTTCCTTGTGGGACAAATTTAGGTGAACATGTCCCAAATATATCATTTTCCTCTACTTCTGTGATGAACCTACCATATTTTTGTGATTTCTTTTTCTTTTTAAAATTATATTTTGCATCGAAGTTCATTTATTCAAAATCAATACATAATAGATGCTACAATAATGCTTAGACAAAAATGAGAAATCTCTAGAAGTATCATAGAAAAGATGGGTGGTTATCCTTAAAAAGAGAAAATGGGCATAGATTAATTCTTCAATCATTTTATTAGAGCACTAAGATGTTTTGTTGCAACCAATTTGGCTTTGCTCCAAGTCATATTGTGAGAGATGATTGCATTTAAATTGTAATTTCATGATTGAGAGAGGAGTTGGACAAGTTAATCATTTGAGAGAGATATGTTTTGTGTTTCTATATATAAGTTATCTTTTGTAATGTACTAAATGAAATTTAATATTTAAAAATTGCATAAATAGAGTTTCACACGAAACCACATAACCTCAACACAAACTAGCAATCTTGACAACATTGAACCTAAGATTTCTATAAATTTATATATTGGTATAAATCTGAATTTTGCATCATATTGGACTATCCTGAGAGTCATAAAAATATCTAAAATTTATCTTTTGTAATGTACTAAATGAAATTTAATATTTGAAAATTGCATAAATAGAATTTCACACGAAACCACATAAACTCAAGACAAACTAGCAATCTTGACAACATTGAACCTGAGATTTCTGCAAATTTATATATTGGTATAAATTTGAATTTTGCATCATATTGGACTATCCTAATAGTCATAACAATATCTACAACAACCAAATACACATTTGGAAACTATTACTTCTTAAACCCACATAATTTCATAAATTTTCTGTACAAATTCAATGCAAAAGCAGGGGCCTACTTCCTAGTCGCACTATTCTAACACATGTTCTTGCACTATTTCCTATAGTTGCACACATATTGATAGAAATATATAAACATGTGTTACATTATTGAATTGATTTTTTCAAAAATTATTCATTTCAATTTGATTCTCTTTTTATACCATGTAAATGCATATATAATATGTTGTCATCCGTGCAGAAATTTCGCTCCAACTACCTATATTTTATTTTCCTCTGCTCTTGCTATTATAGCATTTGGTGAGCAAGTCGACAAAGCCACAAGTGAGAATTGAGTTGGCAACTTTATTTTTATTTTTATCTTCTACTTGTACTAAAATATACTTAATCACTTTTTATGGATGCTCTATTTTTAGACATTGTATTAGTCAAGACTTTTAATCAGTATAAAGAGTATTGTATGCATAGGCAGAACATAAGCAACAACTCAATAATTTTAGGAACACAATAATTTTCATTAAACTCGTAAGAACAGCTCAACTAAAACCACTTAATGCTTGCTAGAGAGATTCTCAATAAGCTTATTTTGGTATCAGTCTTGGACCCAGAAGAAAAAAGCTCAGCAAAACTTGACATTATTTGATCATTTTTATAATATTTGAGAATAGACTGGTAAAGGCAAAAAGAATCGATGTCTACTACCTTATCATTGAAACCAACATTTGTAAATGGTGTGTTGGCATGTAATAGGCATAAGGGAAGCTGTAAATACCCATGTGAACTGAAATTGGGTCAAGTAATAGAGCCTTGGAATCAGTATATGAACTATTTTATCAAATCTGATTTGTCATAGTCATACACTAGACCGTGTGAATGTATTGTGATACTATTTTATGTTAAATGATCAAGGTATCAAGCATTACATTTTACATATAATGTTATCCATTGGATGAAACATATTTATTGCCTCTGTATCTATTAACCTTTATCAACCTTTGTTGTTGACATTCCAAGGAATCTCAGACGAATAGTTAAAGGGTTATTCTAAGCATAACAAGTAGGAAAATATCATTTGGCGGTTCAGTGACAAAATGCCTTAAGGAAAAGTGGTCTTGGGGAATGCCATGGTGACAAGATAGTGTCAAAATGACTCGGTAGAAAAAGTCTTCAATATTATATTCTTTATCTTTGTTTAGATTGGAGTTTGGAAAATTTATGGGTAAGTGTGTTTGAGTCAAAATAAAATTAGGATGGATGACTTCTTAGGAAGTCTTGATGCTTCATACTTGTTAGTATCACCTAGATTCAGTGAGTACTAAGTGGACCATTCTTTTTTTATGAGAGATGAATTTGTGTGAGCCACTACTCATAAATTACAGGTTAATTAGTTTGACTAAAATACTAAGTAGTTGATTCTTAATATTAATATCATAACTTGACACACTATGAAAATGACTCCTTATCAATTGATGAGTTGAAGGGGCTCTATAATGAATGGTTCATAAGGTATAAAACTTACATTTTGACTGCATAAAAGCTATTGAATGATGATGGATAGACCAATTTTTTTGCTTGTGAAGAAAGACCATGTCAAAGAATATCAGTGAAGAACAAAAAAAAGAGACACTTGCTAGATTGTGGTCTAACTTCAAAAGAAAAGGTGATGGAAAATGTTATTGTCCCTGCAAAAATTGTAAGGGCTTAAAGACTCGAAGACTTCTAATCAGAACAACTGAGAAACATTGTAGGAAACATGGTCACATTGAATGGGGCATGATTATCGTCGATTGGTAAGTTTTTCATTATATTATTTTAACAATTTATATACATAATAAATCACTTGATGATGAGATCATGATCATGGTTTATTTGTGCTCATTATTTTCATATAGGTTGACCTCCCTAGGGCACATGTTATGGACCATGAAAACCTAGAGGATGTGGATTTCTAAGTGGAGGAACATGCAGGTGTGAATGTCAAGCTGAAGATAATGATCCCATGGAGGAAGGTGATCATGTACCAGAAAACACAATTGAAGATGATGGTATTGGTACAACTGGTCATGTGCCAGAAAACACAATTGAAGATGATGGTACTAGCGCAACTGATCATGATGATCAAGATGACCTTGATGTTGTTCATGTTATACCTCTACTTGAGAAGGCATACGAGCCCCTTTACGAAGGCTCCCAAACAACTCTTCTCTCTATTGTATTGTTGTTGGTGAACTTGAAGGTTATGAATGGTTTATCCAACATAACAATCTCATGTAAGTTAAGGTATGTCATATATGTCATATTTTTCATCTATTTTAGTTATAATTTCATTATAGTTAATAAAGGGTGAATCATGTACCATTAATATTCTTTATTTTAACAAATTATTATTTTTTCGTAGATTGATAGGTGAGTTTTTGATACCACCATCAAATATTATATCTCTCTTATACCGAGAAATATCTACCATAATGAAAGATATTGGAATGGAATATCAAATAATAGATGCATGTCCTAATGATCATATTATATATCGTAAACAACATGAATTTGCAATAGAATGCCCTAAATTTCATATCTGTAGATATCAAATAGATCAAATAACAAAAAGGTGTCTCGCAAGGTTCTTCATTATATTCCCATTATTCCACATCTACAATGATTATTCAGGTGCACTAGCTTGGCACAATTTATGGATTACCATGCACGTAATAGAAGTTGAGATGACATTATGCGAATGTCTGTTGATAGTTGTGCATTTAAGGACATAGAGAAAAAGTGGCCACACTTTAAAGAAGAACCTCGCAATCTCAGGCTTTCATTGCCAATAGATGGTATCAATCCATTTGGAGAGGTGAGATCTATTTACTCAGTGTGGTTTATTTTTGTTATCAACAATAACATTCCTCCATGACTGTCAATAAAAAGGGAGTACATAATGTTGGAAGTGATTATTCTAGGTATTTTTTCATTTAATAGTCATCTACATTAAATTATAAATACCATTGTAAAATGATCATAATAATTATGTAATATTTTGTTCATTCAACTAGGTAAGTACCAAGTTAAAGATATGAATGTATATATTGAGCATCTTATCAATGAGTTGGTGGAGTTATAGAATAATGTCACTATGTATGACGTCTCTAAACCAATAAGACAAAGATAATTTTAATTCCATGCAATTCTTGTATGGACAATACATGATGCCCCAGGGCTAACACATGTTTGTGGTATGTTATAGTGTTCAGATTGCGTATCATAATTATAATTAACAAAATTAACATATTTAATCCAATTATACATAATCTTGTAGGTCTTCAAACAAAAGGAGAATTTGCATGTCCTATTTGTGGTCCGAAGATTAAATCTCATCATTCAAAAAGTTTAGGATAGCAGGTGTTCGATGAGTATAGACACTTCCTCCACAGAAATCATAAATATTGAATTACCGAAAAATATTTTTTCAATGGGAAAGAAGAGACTACATCAAAGCCACGAAGAATGACACCTCGCCTATGCAAGTTGAAATATAATAGAATAAATCATGGAGGTAATGTCATTCCATCTAATGGTTTATGTTTGTAATTTATATTTTGATATTATGTTTTGTTTACTGATGATGTAATTGATAATCGTGAAGGGCGTCAAGGCATTAATAACGACCTTCCAAAGGGACTAAAAAGTTATCGTATACAATTTAGTAGGTTTCCATACTATGAGAAGCTACAAATCGTGCATTTTTTGATGATATGCATATTGAAAAGAATATAACAAAGATATTATGGAAAATATTGGATGGAAGGCGTGACAAAAAAAAAATTATCAAAATTTGTAGTGACATTCAGGAATCCAATAATGCAATGAAAGATGTCATTTGATCAAATAGAAATGGAGACCAGATTGATATAAGTTCTCTTCCTTGATTATTATCGGAGCAGCAAAGTAATGCTATAAAAGAAGTCATACAAAAAATTTGATTTTCCACAGGATTTGTTGCAAACATAAACAATTTTGTATCAAATAAAAGTGAATTTGGGCCAGGGATGAAAATGCATGATTGGCATACCTTCATTAAGGTAATTCATGTTCTTGCGTATTTACTATATATTTGTATACTGCATGTACTTTTCATTGTATAATGTTAAAAAAAAATGAAAAGATAATTTTATAATTGCTACAATATGTTCTACATTTATCTCTCCCGCACCACTTTGACAATAGTGTCAAACAAGTTATATATGATCTTGGAAAATACACGAGGTAAGCAGTGATGTTTTTTTGATTTGTTGTATAGATGTTATATTTACAATATATTTTACTTTTTATGTAATTTATTATATATTATTTAAATTCTCATTTATATATTATTGTGTCTTGAATCTCTTGTAGGTGGTTTTCATCTAAAGAAATCCATAAAGAAGATATTAAATATTGGAAGAGAAAAATTCCTCATCTAATATATGAAATGAAAAAGTGTCTACCTTCAAAAAATTTCATTGCACAAGAACACTACCTCATACACCAAGTTGAGGAGATTTAATTGTGTGGACCAGTACAGACTAGGTCAATGTGGATAGTTGAGAGACACTTAAAATTTTTGAAGGTTTTGGTTCGACAAAGAGCACATCTTGTGCGTTTTATGGTAGAGGGATATATGGTATACCAGACTATGGTGTACATTACTGAATATCTTCCTAAGTTTGCAGCAAAGATCTATGTAGATCGCATTTGGGATCCCAACCCCATTAACAAATTCAAAGGGGAGTACTTGACGGGGAAAGATAGATTGAGAAAAGTGAGAGGTAATTATAAGATTTTATTGTAGGTAATTAATTCTTAATCTTCAATATAAGTGGGTTGTAAGTCTATTTATTTATTGTACAGTTGGTCGAGAGTGGGGTGCACTACATTTGTATATTGCAAACAATCTTGATTGGATGACGGTATGAATTGAACGATGTCAACATTCTTGTCGCTCATTAATATGGGAAGGTGTGGCTTAATTGGTTAAAGAAGCTCATTGTAATTGAGATTCCAATGTTATGCCAATGAAAATTGATTTAGCAAATAGTTTAAGAAATACAAAGGTAAGTAAAAATCTATTAATCAACCATATGTTTATCAACTCGCGATGCAATAATTTTTAGATGTTTGACATATTGCGGGTCAAACACCATAAAGCTATGTACTACAATGGTCATAAATTTTGTATCAAAAAGTTGGATGACACGAAGAAAACTTGTGATTCTAGGATAACTGTAGTCTTTGAGGTGACTAATATTTCATTTAGAAATGACATGCATCCTCAAGACTCTCAAAGTTGATACTATGGAATTTTGGATGATATACTTGAGTGTGACTTCAATTCCTTCAAATCAGTTCTGTTCATTATTAAATGGTACAGGCTACGTCTAAATCAAAATGATCCTGATAAAATTATTATTGAATATGATAATAGATTTACAATGGTTAATACAAGTTCCTTCGATCCATTTGGAGATGAGCCCTATGCTCTTCCAAGCCAATGTGAGTAGGTATTTTACTTAGAGGCTCCAAATAAATAGGGTTGGTCACTTGTTGTTAGACATGATCCAAGGGGAATGTCAATAAAGTGTGTATAGTCAGAAAATGGAAGCACTTCCATAGTAGACTGGTTTATCCTTCCGGGTAAGTGGTTTTTGGTAATTTCAATCACCTTGAATGGGTTCCTAACTTTGATCTGGCTTTATCCCCCTGTTCTACCCCATTTCCACTCTTTCTAGCCTATTTCTGGCAACCCAGACTGAGAAACTGTGATTTTGGCCTTGGGGTCTAGGTCGACCCTTTTGGTTCAAGGTTGACCTCGACCTTGACCTAGGTCACAATCAACCTTTTTCAGGTTCGGGGCCCAAATTCTAGAATCTTAGGGTTTTTGGATGTCGGTCTTTGGAAAAAGTTAATTCCCGCTTCCAGGTCAGCTGTTTCAGACTTTGGGACAACAAATATTCAATTATATTTAACATAGGTCCTCTTCTAGGGGCATGGATACAATTAGAATTTAATTCTCTTATGTCGACCTCTCTAGAAGATTGTGCCCTAATTTCATATAAAAAGAAACTTTTCTCTCTCGTTTTCTCTAAGACTCTCTAAGCACTAAGAATCATTATCAAGCATAATTGCAAGAACTTTCAAAGACTTGAAGAGTGAGATCCAAAGGTTAAGAAGAAAGATTTGAAGCAAGCCAAGTATCCATTGAAGCATTCATCCATTCTCAAGCACTTCTCAAGCATCCATTTTCATCAAGGAGATCCATGGGTGGCCATTGAAGGATTCAAGCTCTATGAAGCCCTCTTGTTGAAGATTTCTCCATCTACATTCCTCCAAGCCTCTTCCTATTCAAGAACCCATTCAAGATTGGTGTTGAAGATCTACAAAGAAATTGAGTGAAGACATCATACATTCTCCATTCTCCATTTTACATCCATTTTGGTGCATCCATACTTGTGGATCCAAGGATTCGAATCCTCCACAAGGACTTTTACATGAGCAAGGTGAATTGTTTCATTTACTTTGTTTATTCCAGCAATTTCAATGATATATATTTGAGGTTAATTCCAAAACTAGGGTTTGACTAAGGAAAACCCCTTCCCCAACAAACAAATCCCCTTTTTCTTGCAGGAATAGGTTTGGAACAGCAAATCAAGACGGAGATTCAGATACCCTTTTCGGCAAACTTCCAGGATCCAAAAAAAGAATTTCATTCTGAGACTTTTTAGTTCGATTGTGACCTAGGGCACAATCGGAAATACTGGCAAATGGTGACATTGACTTGAGGGTACAAATCGAAACTGTATCAAAATGGGAAAAGATTTATGGGTTTTGTCTGTCTCTGCATTTCTATTCCAGATCTGGTCTCATATTTTCCAGAAACTCAACACAGGCTTCAGAAAACAACATTGTTTGATCTGCAATATTTCAAGGTTAGTGCATTTCTCCTATTTAATTCAATTAAGGTTTTCAAACTATCTACATCTATTCTACATTCAAATTAATCAAATCAATCAAACACGGGTACTTAAGATCTTCCTTCCTTATTCTTATTTCTAAATGATTGATTCATTTATGCATTGATCCTTTCTTTGGGGGTTAATCAACTTGGATCTTTCATTTGCCTATCCAAGGATAGAAGGAGAGCATCTTATTTACCCCCATCACAATAACAAACCAACAACATATTTAAATGTAAGGAATTTTATGTTAATGAACACACCACTAAACCTAATTCAACCATTTTATCCTTTACAAAGTGTAATGTGACCAAAGAAGAAGATACCAAAGAAGTACAAGATGATGTAGAAGGTGATCATGATCAACAGTTAGTCGATGATGTTCCTGACAGAAATGTTCATGAAGAAGAAGACCTAAATGATGATGTTGTTCGTGATGATGATGATGATGATGATGATGATGAGTTCGATGAAGAAGAAGATCAATGACATGAATGAAATGTATGAGGTATGTGATATCTTTAATTTAATATTCCATTGAATGAAATCCTTAATTGAAAGAAATATTGAAATGGAAATCCTTAATTGAATGAAATATTGACATGGAAATCCTTAATTGAATGAAATATTGACTCAGTGTTATATTTTAGCCAAATTCTTTTTGATTCTATATTAAAGTAATCATAATAAAAAATTTAAAGAATCCTTTTATCTCCCAAAACAATTAAGATAGACAAAATATTTTAGTTAAAAATAACCATGGAATGCTTATCACCTAAAGGAACAAGATTTTTTGTGCTGAAAATATTTAAAATTATCAAATGATTTTTGTGAAAAGATGTTTGCCAGCTTCAACTCTAAGTGCATTCATCCTACCTAGTCAACACTTTTATATCATTTAATAGCTTAGCAATGCACACTTTCATGTCATTTAATAGCATAGCTTATGAAGATACATATGTGATTTATGATACACATGTTTCTATTATAACTTATATATTTAATGTATTTATTGTTTATCAAATTACAAATGTAATGCTTATGATGCTCAATTGTTGGTGTCGATTTCATGTATAAATGTTGTGTGATTCTGTCACCCTTAGTGGAAACACGTAATTGACTACAGAGTCAACCATATTGTTGAGGGTCTTCCATAGTATAAATACAGTAAAGGTAAGAAATGAAATAATATACAATGATTATGAGGAATGCATATTGTTCATGTTATATATTATGTAATTTTTAGCATATGTATCATGTAATTTTTAGCTAACATACGATAAATGAATTACATATACAAGATCTTGAACCGTATTGACGAGGATCTAGCACAATGTCATAGATCAACAGGTATAATTCAATACACCCTATAGAAATAGTATATTAGTTTCTCTCTTTATCTTTACTTCCAAACCTACCAACCTTGATGTGATTGTCCCACAATCCAACACTGCTCCCACTACTCTATATCATTGTCCCATTCTTCAATCTCTCCAAATTGGACTGTTTCTTTGGACCAACTTTTAAATCTTAGGGTTATTACTCTTGTCACATCCCTAGACACCTCCAACACCCTACATAAGGTGACACAGCTCCACAAACACAACACATCAACACTGTTAATTATCAACACTTGAGGTCCCAGCTGGGCATATTCAAATTTTAATTTTGCTCATATCTCGCTCATTACCAACTATATCTCTTATTTGATGGACTTCGGGTACCACCAAATAGGTATTTGTTAGATGTGTCTTCCTCGAGTGAGGAAAATGCGAGAATAGAAGATGAAAGTATCTCTTCTAGTAGATCTAAAATAGGGAGATCAATTAGAGGTCAAAAGATTAGAAGAAAATTCAATAAACATATGGAATTTTTCCTTTCTCAAGTAGGGTCATGTTCTTATGATGATGAGACCAAAGGCGACATCGAGGTGCCCTTGAGGTACACACATCTACAAAAATGATGGGTACCCAAGGATCTGCCTTTAATAAACACTAAATTTTGTGTTAACGAGAGGATATATCACATAACACAATCTTCATAACATGGTTTGGGCCTATTTTCCATGGATGGCATAAAGGTCAATTACAAAAAGTTGTTGAATAGATGGAGTATGTCAGACCGTGTTACAATTACAAAAATTGGATGCATATTGTTTCATGTACAAAAAGTATGCGTAGGTATGCACTGTCACCAAATTATGTACATTGGAAAGATAATGATCAAAGTAAAAGAGTTGCTATGTACATTGATAGAAGGCCAAAAGCAACAGGGAATATTGCAGGTTTCATAAATAGTACGCAACCTGGGTCAACTAATAAGAGACCCAATTGCATATTCGAGGTGCGCAAGGAAAATCGTATATTTGTATATTCAATAAAATCAATAAGTCTGGGGAAGCGCTGCTAATATATTACAATTTGAACCACATAGATACAAACAAAATTACTATCATGGGGGTGGTACGTACTATATACCATTTAAACTGGCCAATTAAAGAGCCCAATATATCATTTTATTATTAATTTTTTTTTATAACTCTATTGGTTTCATTTCGCTAACGTTTTTATGTTTAATCTTTCTCACAGGCGGGCAGCGATCCATCATATAGCACAGGTAGGGATGTAGATCTCAACCCTTCTTCCACATAGGTAAAATTCATTGTAATTGTACAAATTAGATAGAAGCAAAATTTTATATCATTATGTTCTTTTCTTGAGGGTTTTTCACTAATTTTGATAATTTTACTAATATTCTTGTCACAAACCGATGTTCAAAGAAAGGGTAAAGCACCTGCGATACCTCAGGATACATGTACGGAGGTGGACTAGACAGTATCATTGCAGGAGGAGAACACAACATTCCCAAATCCTGCCAGGGCGAGAGAAAAGGTCCTTAGAAGAATTCATAAAGAAGTTATTTTTTTCACATTTGTATGGCCTCAAACTCCTGAGATAGAAGCGAGGGCAAAATATTTGATGGTGATAGTAGAAAAATTGGAAGCAAGCATTGATTAAATATTTAATTATAAAAAAATTTCAATAATGGTTTATATTTTATACTCTTTTATGTCATGGACTAAAATATGTAAATGTTGTTATTACAAAATTATTTGTGTTGTCCTTATCAACCTGTACCTGACCTTGATCGGCGCATTTCAGGTAGTTCAGGTAAAATAATCTTAGTGGGAAAGGATGCAATTATTAATGTGTTTTTTTTACCATTTTATAAATGTATGCAAGCATTAATGTGTTTAAAACAATCAAGGTCTTGGAAAAAAATTCCTTTGGGTTACATTATCAAAAATATTCTAAAGTAAAGTTTTTGTAATCACCACTCTTTTTGGAAAATATTGAATGTATTATTCTTCAGGTCCTGTCAATACACCAATGCAAACACCTCATCCTTCGAGGTCAAACCACGATGTATTGTCGACTGCAATGTCGCCAACGCGTAGCATGCATACATCCACTCCTACACAGGCCAGAGTTGGTAGATCCCTCTTCTTCTCTCTTCTCTTTTGTGTTTATTTATCTTCAAGTGTTCTTTCTTGGGGGAATTTCATAGTGGATTGATTTTCTGCTACAGGAGATGCATCTCATCAGGATCCTACTACTGATAAAAACATACCATCATTGAAGTCACTTTGGTGTTTAGTGAAGAAGAAATGCTTCCTTTAAAAATATAGAAGGTTCCAGGTACTTTAAAATTATTATTATGTATAGTCTAATTGTAATTTACTTATTGATCACTCATTTTTGGACTAATGATTCCATGATTTTTTTCCAGAAAATAGCATTTTTTTTATAAAAATATGAATGAGATTACATTGCAGATATTTGGCCTCACCATACATAAAAGGTCGAACATCATATGTGAACTAACCCTATTCGACTATTTTCATTTCATATCATTTCTAGAGTAGTTTTCCTTTCATCCATTTCTTGAAGTATATTAAACGTAGCTTCAGTTCATTTCATAATCTAACAAGTTTGTTTTTTCTTAAAATGTGGAATGACTAAGAAAAAAAGATAAAAGATGAGCTCATAGAGAGTTTGGTTGGGCTCTTTGGAGATAAAGTTTTTGAAAAAGAAAAGGTCCTCTAGAAAGCTGGCCAATATCTCAAGAATTGGAGGGACCGGTACAAAACACATTTAGAGAATAACCAAAAGTACGAGCATCTTCCCATGATTCCAGAGCTGAAATGGAGTGACCTCATTTTGGATGCGAAGGAGAAAATTGATAAGAAAAAATGAAATACGCCACCAGACGCCAGAAGAAGGTATGTGATACTATTAAGAATGTAATTATGTACTACTTACTGATCTTAATATTTATATAATCTAAGATATTTCAAACTTTTCATAGACTAGTGGACACATGAAAGGAAACTAAGGCCAAACTAGAAAAGCACGACCAACACAAACTCAGCTCTGGTGGTTATATGAAACTTGTCGCACAAATTGTAAGTAATAGTAAAGTAAATATCGAATAGAAATATTTATAAATTGCAAACAATTTTGTTTAATCTAACAATACAGGCAAAATTCATGATATTAAGAAAAAAATGTAGGGCTCTGAATTCAATGTGGCGCCCACGGAATATGACAAAATTATTTCCTTCTAGCATGGCTATGTAGCCGTGGATGAACACCTACGAGAGTCGAGTAGCCACACATGAGATTCTAGTGCACCGGTCACACATGTAAATAGGTCAAATGAAAATTATTTCAACAAATTGAATACTTAAGAAATAATATATTAATTTGATGTTATTTTCCAACATAAAATAAATATTTTTTGTTTTAAATAAGCAAGCAATGATAAAAATGCGCATGAAATTCAACGCAACCTACTAATCGTGGAATATAACCTACACATGATGAAGGTCCTATTGTGAATCCGAGTGGTGAAGGTATTCATTTGATATTCCAGTTTTTTGTGTAATTATTGATACAATTAAACATCTTAAATTGAAATTGTTGTAACCTTTTTTGTTTATATTTTAGAGCATGTAGATCATGGTGACCAAGTGGAGCATGATCTGGGTAGGCTATATCATGAACATGATGTGCCTCCATTAGGTAAAGAGGACCAATGTTATTCCTGTAATTGAATTTGATTGAAATTGGCGTATTGATTAATGTAATTAAACTTCGTATTTCAATTCTAGAGGATTTAGAGGGTGTTCACCCTGTTGAGGTTGAGGCTAGACAACATGATACACTAGATGATGTTGCCCTATCAAGTAAAGAAAATCCATGTTATATTCTTTTAATTAATGAAATACTTGTAACAATAATTTTAAAAAAATTTGAATTTAACCCATATCTTTGTTATCGCAGAGGACCCCCTTCGCATCATCTTCCTCATCGTGAGTACTGGACGAGGCATACACTGAGATCAGTAGCAGAAGAGGGAGGCAAGGATGCAGAATTCGATGTTCCACTTAGTCTTTTCTCAAAAAAAAAAATGAATTTAATCTACCTTATTTGATAATGATTGAATTTTATATTTTATTAATAGATGAATGTTATATTTTATTAATGGATGAATGAGTGAATGAATGTTATATTTTATTAATGGATGAAAGAATGAATGAATGTTAGATGTTAACAGGGAATTTAGAGTTATGTTAGGGGGGAGGGTCCAAATGAACTTCCACCTTCATGTGGTTGGCCCTGTTAAGTAGAGAATATTAAACTATTCTTGAAACAAAGAGAAGCTCAAACTTGTTTCAAGGACAAGCGATAGACAATATAGCCGATCAAATCTTTCTAAGAGTATGAAGACTGGTCCTCAATCACCTAGGTCAAACATTGGTAATACTGTAAATTTTAAATCTCACTTCTTGCAATGGTTCACTTGATATTGGGGGTTCTAGTTATTGAGAATCATATGGCCTATAGTCTACCATGTTCTCCCGCTTCCTTTAGATCCTAAATGATTTATTTTATTTTATTTTATTTGTGTTGAAGAAGATTTGAACTCAGCACCATCAGCATGCTTGCAACATGACTTTTACATTACACCAATTGCCTTTTGGATAGATCCTAAATGATGTTTAACTATTGGTATTCCTGATGCTATTAATTTTTTTATTTCCTTAGGTTCTCCTTCTAGCAATGTGCATACTCTGGTCAATACATGTCGCTATGACAGTTCTCTTGGTAAAGTATTCTCTGAGGTAAGCATTTTAAAATTGTTGGTTGTTTATCAAATTTAAAGCTCTATTTGAGGATTTTCTTGGAAATTTTGAAAACTTATGCTTGGAAACAATGCACCTATGCTTGCATGGATATAAATGACCTACAACTTATGAGAATAATCAGCAGCAAATTGAAGACCAACAACTTACTTTGGATTTCCCACAAAGAAGAACTAAGATACAGTTTCCATAACTCTTTTATTTCACTGCAACAAGCTGGGCTCGACCCTAGTGGGAGCCTCATTTTACCCCACTTTCTAGGATCATATATGTTTCTACACATTAACACAACTACTTAGGAAAACATTGGATCTTTCTACTTTAGAGAGCATTTGATATTGCATAGGCAGGTAGATGGAATAGTCTTTAGTCATTGCTTATAAATTTCAAAGCTCTAACATCATTTGTTTAACATTTTTGTAGGTTGGGGAAGCAAGCATGCAGGGGAAAAGAAGGAGTGTAGCAGATGAAGAGTTGCTTCAAAAACATGCTTCAAGCTTCCATTCATTCAGGCAATGATTGGATTCTTTCATTATTTTTCATCATCAAATGCAACATATAATTTGAATCAAACTCAAAGCAATAATTACATGCAAAACATAAAATTTCAAATGTACCTCATCATTTAGAATGAAAGGCTCTACTTGATTGAGTCGAGTAGGTGAAATTAGGTAAAACTTACTATATTTCTTAATTGATTAGCTAGGGAAATAGAATTCATGCCAAAGGATTGTTGCTCAATTGGTAGGGACTATTTGAGAGATTGGCCTCCTAACGCAATTCTTTGATATTAACAGATATCATACAACTATAGTTTGATATATGTCATTACAAAGCTGGGACTTCTATTTGTTTATGATTTAGAAAGAACAACAATAGTTTATAGGAACCGGATCAATCTTGATCCAATCTTTTTAACATATGAAGCAACTGCAGTTGGTGGGTTCTTTGTTGTCAATCAGAGGGAGAAAAATTTTCTTGCAACTATTAATGAAGCTACAATTGTGTCTTTTGTTAGCGGACAAGTGAGTTTTTGATATATGTATTTTGATTGAAGCTTTCTTTCCATTTAATGTTTTCCATGTATTCACAAATGTGTGTGTGTTGCATTTCTTTAGCTCAACAACCTTGAGCTTGCTACAAATCTTGCTAAAAGGGGAAACCTTCCTAAGGCCAAAAATCTGGTAAGTGTCGACAACCATGATTTTGCATATTTTAGTGCATGTCTAAAATGTATGCATTGGCATACATGATAATCAACTCCCAAAATACTTTTCTACTATTGCAACCAACATTGTAATAAAAAATTATAAATATTCTTGAGAACTCTTGCATGTTCATTCACTTGGAATTTATTCTAGTGGATTTGACATGTGTATGAATTTGGGCATTTTGACTGAGACCTCAAACAGGAAATTGAGGGGGATTTTCACTAAAAAATTTCTTGGCACTTTTATTTTTAGCATTTTGTGCTGCTTTTTTCCTTTTGTTTTTTGAGTAACTAAATGGAATTCATGCATGATTGAACCTAATGGACTATTAAATAGTGTAAATTCAAATGATAAGTGAAAGATTGTATTATCTGACAAATTGAATGTCTACATTTTTGTTAGTATTAGGCATAAAAAAATACATTTTTAAGATTGAAACTAATAATATAAATTGGTATCATTATGTTCTGGCAGCTTGAATAAATAGATGTTGTAATTGAATATTTGTGTTTGTTATGTAGGTTGTCTAGCAGTTCTTATGTAGAGGCTCATGGAAACCAATCAATATTCAACGATCCTGATGATCTAATATCCTTTCATCAAATGAACATCTTGTTAGAAGAAAAGTAATCTCCTTATGAACCTATATATGATGGGTTCCTCTAATACATACTCAAACATTTAGGATCAATCTCTATTAATATCTAATACAAACATCTCTTACTAAAAAATAACTTGTAGAAAACTTGATTGTAACAAACATTTGATAGTGGCCTACAATCCTTGACCTTAACTACACTTCACAAATATCTATTTTATCATCCAAGGTCCATTCAAACTTTCCTCATTCATTTGAATCATCAAGACCAAAACAAATAAACCATTCTTTGATAATGAAGCTATTGCCATTAGCATGACAGTTAGACTGTTGTTGTGAAGACATTATCACCAAAACATATATGGATTCATGCATATTCCACTATTCATGTTTATTTGGATGTTATAAACCTCCATGGGTCATTAACCACCAATTTGAATACATGTAGTTCAAAAAAAAATGTGAACCTTATGAATGTTACCATAAAACAAAATGTGAACCTTATGATTGTTACCATAAAATAAACTGTGAACCTTATGACTGTATTGTATCCTCTTGAATATATCAAAGATCCTCTATACATAGATGAGGATTCAATTTCAAAATGAAAGGTTTCAACCTTTCATAAAACTAAACTAAACTAAACTAATCGAGCTAATTGGAACTAAACATAAATGTTTAAAACGTAGAACATAAAGAAACATATATCAATCTATTGACACTTAATTTTCCAAATTGATTATTTTAATTTCTCATGAAAGTTTCTTATAAATACTTTTACTCTATGAATAGTTACTGTGGATTTTTGTGTATGCAGAACAAAAAGAATCATTATGTGCACACATACTACATCATTCAAGACTGTCTAATGGATGGCACAAGGAAAGCAACTTGTTATTCTAGTCACCTGCAACCCACCTTCTTGGTCCAAAATCAATCATCGTATCAATTTCAATGCATGGAAAAGAGTCAACACCATCGGGAGAATGTAACCCAATGAAGGGAAGAGAATACCAATTGCAAGAAGGTACCATCGGAGAAA
Organism: Thuja plicata; assembly: GCA_018584345.1. Classification (NCBI taxonomy): domain Eukaryota; kingdom Viridiplantae; phylum Streptophyta; class Pinopsida; order Cupressales; family Cupressaceae; genus Thuja; species Thuja plicata. The sequence continues at coordinate 562,778 of MU227043.1, forward strand.
CTATACCCGATGTAATTCAAATGAAAGAAATGAAGGAGCATTGGTGAAGGTCACACCAAATATGTTATCGACATAAAAATGACATTCGGTGTTGGATAATATGTGTCTCCTTGATACCCGATAAGTAAGGAGCATTAGTGAAGGTCACACCGAATATGTTATCAGCATAGAAATGACATTCGGTGTTGGATAATAGGTGTCTCCTCGATACCCAATAAGTAAGGACCATCAATGAAGGTCACACCAAATATGTTATTGGCATAGAAATTACATTCAGTGTTGGATAATATGTGTCTCCCCTATACCTGATAAGTATATCGGTATACCCTTAGTAATACAATCTATTGGCAAAAGCATGTAATATCATAAATGGAGACTTTATGTTTCACCGATCTCCAATGAAACGATCGGGATAGCATTTGGCGATAAGAAATCATCGGGGGAAGAATATAAAATCGGTCAAAAGCCTAATAAGTCATGTTGATGCCTGATAATCAGAGTATAATATGTCGATAACATTATATCAGAGTAATAAGTGATAGCGGGCAATAAAGTTGTGATATACCGATGACCGATGGACATATCAGATTAGTTTATATTGATGAATAATCCCATCGGTGTAATGAAAGATGATCAGAGGAATAGTGAAATAGGCTATCCCGATTGTTGATAGAAGTATCAGTATTACATATGTTGATGGAGGGAAAACACATACAGTTTTGGATCAACAAGAAAACAAATATGCCGATGGTGCCAACATTAGAATTTATTCTCAGAAAACCTACGTCGACATTCATCCATTGTCAAATCAATTTCAAACTACTAAAGTTGATTTCCATTAAGTGAATTCAGAACGTGCATGTTAAATCCGACACAAAGGAAATAGATGAAAGCATAAGTAATATATTTCTTGACAACAGTAAGTGTGCAAAATATATTTTCAAATCCCTGAAGCATAACGACATAGCATGGAATAGTCAAAGGACCAAATGAAAGAAGGTTCAATCTTAGGATGCACCAAATAATGCATAGGGCATGATAATGAAAAAAAAATCTCTTTATCCATCTACATAAGAGATTACATTTTGTGTGCATGCAAAATGTGAAACAAGGAGCAGAGTGTATGCCCCCATTTTAAAGTGATTTCAAACGCCTTAATGAGAGAAATGGCTTTAACGAAGCATTCATACACCCACAAGAGATGTTTCCACTATGGTGTGCTCCCAAGCAAGGACAAAACCAAGGGAAATGAACACATGAAAAAGGAAAGCACAAAATGGATCTACTAACTCTAGGACCAGTATGATCATATTATAACTCATGTACATGCTATAATTATATCAAAATGAATTGTCATCATCCCCCAAACGTATAAGTACTACAAGCACAATAGAAGGTCACATAAGAGATACAAAGATAGTCTTTTTGAGCTGACACTACAAAGACCAAAAAGAATGTTCGCAAGCTATCTTTTTGCATCATCCCCAATCAGACAAAACAAAGGCACATTTACAAAAAATACTATATGCATGACATAACATGTATATGACATATAGAATAAATGAGATACAAATAGAAGAATATCACAATAGGTTGATTCCTTTATCACCTTACACCAATAGAGAAGCAAGGGCTATCCAAAGAAATCCAAACAAAATGTAGAACAAGCACATCATAGGGGAAGCACATTACAACATGAAAGCACAAAGGAATTCATCGTACAAAAGGATTTAGTCAAGCATATCACATGTGTTGAACATGAGAAATAACTAAGAGGGGGGGGGGGGGGGAATCANAGGGGGGGGGGGGGTGAATCAGTTATTCCAAAGCACTTTCATAAATTTTTGCAAAATCAGTAAGCACATAAAATATTCAAAAACATATAACATAAATAAATATGAAACCATGAACACAATGAACACCATAACACCAAAATTTAGATGGAAACCCAAACTAGGAAAAACCACAGAAAAGCTAATTCTCATGAAAGTAAACACCGATTAAGGTGATTTTTGTAAGGGCTCATTATCAGTTAGCTCATAGTAGGTTGGATCACAATTGGGCTAACTACCCAGAAAAAGAAAGGCTAACTACCGATTCAAGAAGGCTCACTTCCAATACAAAAATGTTTTACTCACACCATATCACCTTCAGATTTATGTTTCTCATATACATACATACCCTCCCTCATTGGATATAACAAGATGTCTTTATTTATATATACATCTGATAGGGAAGCCACATATGTCAGCCAAGCCACAAAACATGTTGGCCACAAAACAAAAGAAATTACATTTGTATTTAACACACTACCACCGAACCTAAATTTGGGTCATACTTAAGAAATCTTTGCAATACATTACCACAAGACCTAAATATCGGTCACGCTTAAAATACATATGCTTCATATCACATTTAATGAAAGGTAAACAAATTCTTGAACCATCAGAACACCACAACCAAGTCTAAGACTTGAAAAACAAAAATTCTGAACCAACCAATAGATAAGACTAGATGAAACCTGTCCAGAATAAGATATAACCGTTATACCAAAATCCATATGATGAACTGCAAGAATTTCCAGGTATCCAAAACACCTGGAATAACTCTATAAGAAAAGAAGTTAATGGATACTGACAGAAACTGCAACCACCAAAACATGTTGATGTACCAGAAGATGTATTCCATTAGTAGAAACAAGTACACCCAACACCATACACCAAAATTGTACTTACAAAGTCTCTTTTGCATGCATACCTTTATGGTTGAACGACAACCACAAACATCTAACCGACACTTCCAACAACCAACCAATACCGCCAAGTAACAGATATGGAGGTTTTGACCTCAATGACAACAATGCCAACAACATCTCAATATGTCTAACAATCTCCCCCTTTGGCATTGATGGAAAATAACAAAACCTTCAAAAACATAGAAACTCCAAACAACCCAAAATCTCCCCCTAAGTAGATACTTTGTTAATATTTTTCTTTCCTCTTTCTCTCCCCCTTTTTGCCACAATGGCAAAGGGACAAAAATTAGTACACAAAAAATTTCAAACAAATACAACAGTCTACACAGTAAAAATATCCTTATACCTTTCTTTAATGATCGAAAGCTTCCTCTTCCACTCACCAACAATGACACCCATCAAGGCACACAGATTATCATGCTCCACTAGCATGTCAAACAATGAAATCCAGTTCAAAGACTGAAATGGCCGTTCATAACTCTCTACATTAGCAAGGATACTAGAGACATGCTCCAATCAAACCTCGATCAAGTCATTTACCATCCAGAATGTCTTCACTAGATCTTCTCTTTCTCTTTGTAACTACAAAATTTCTCCTTGTAATTGACCAATTCTTATCCTTCATTTTCCATCTTTGTCTTTGAAATAATCATATGTCTTTCCTAACTCGTTCAATTCCACCTCAATAACTTTAGTTTTTCC
>MU227043.1:578608-609995 GCA_018584345.1 Thuja plicata
TCTTTTACTGTTACACATCAAATGGAATGTATGATATGATTTCATATGCATAAAGAAAGATGAACAGATAGATAAGCTATTTTACAAACTGATGACTAAGGGTTAATGGGCTAACCAAGAAAAGTTTTAGTGGTACTGATTCACTCCTCCCCTCTCAGTACAAATTATCTCAATATAATTCCAACAGATCCATCACCGGATAACATTCCAAGTTTATGAGCCATGCTAGTAAGCTCACTAATGATGTCTTCTTTCATCTTAACTATTGCATCTTTCTTCTCCATAATAATATGTTCTCTTTTCTTTGTTCTTCCTACCTTTAATTTACCGATTTCCAAAAAACTTATTAAATCTTCCCTTCTTACAAGTTTGGAAACAACATTGAGGGCCTCATTAACAATGTCCTTGTTTTTTTTCTTAGCCTCTACTCAAATCATATTCAGTCCTACCCAAAGATTATCTGGAATATCATTTTTGAAATTATCTATGTTACCATCTAATCTAGCATATTATTCTACAAAAGCTTGTGCGATGTTTTATTTTCCTTTAGCAATGGCATGATCATACAAGTTACCAACCTCTTCATTGTTACCATCGGAAAGAATCTCAAATAAAGTATCTATATCAGGAGGGTCACAATTTACTTTCTTAGACTTCTATTCCCAGACCTTGATCTGAAATTTGTTTGGGTTTGATTCTCCTTCAAATTCCACAAGAACATGATTAATTTATTTTTGCTTCTTGGACGGAGTAGGTGTAGGTCCTCTTACTGGATGGACTCTCCTCTACCAGAGGATCAATTGCCTTTGAAGTGGTGTTGTAAGTGCTACTGACTACACTTCGATTAATCCATCTAAGAGTTGCAAGCTCTTCCTCTTTCATACCTCCTTTTGCCTCAATTTCCTTTATTATTTTCTGAACTTTTTTTTTACATCCTTTGAAATTTGTTCTTTTTGGATTTGATTTGACCTCTCCTCTATTGTAAAAAACCTCTTCTGTGAGGTTTCAATTGAAATTTATAGAATAACTTTTGCACTTGTCTATCTACCAGTTCTTCAGATACTTCATACCGCAATTCAAGTATCTATTAAGTTTGTGGTACAATATTTGTCAATAGTAACTATAAATGTGATATCATCCTTGTATTTTTAGACTACATATTGGCGAATTCTATCCTAATTGTACATCTTATATTGTAAGAGAGACGAAAACAAAGTGAATTTCATTTCTTGAGTTTTAATGTTTTCATACCTTCTTATTCACTCAATGATTTAACGAGTTGCCAGTTTCTCGGATGACCACACTACCAGACCTTGGTCGGGCATCACATTCATGAAGTAGAAAAGCAAACAAAGAGCTAGGATTCCAAACTGGAACACAACCTTCTTCTTACTTGTCTTTTATTGATTTAAGTTCTCAATCAATTGCTCTCTAATAAGCTCACATAGATCATAATCTACCCCATTGACCACCATGTCATATGCAGTGTATACAACTATAGTAGAAATGGAATTCTCCTGGTTGGAGTAGTAGACCTTGTTCCCAATGACCTAGGCATCATATCTCATTGCAATATTTGTGACTATGTGAATGACCAGAGACCTATCGTCATGAACTTCCTTGGTTAGGTTTTTGAATTCTTTGTTTTTCACTTTCTTTGGTTTTGAAAGAATACTGATATCATTCAACCCTGAAACACTCTTCATCACCTCTTTGCTAATTAGGTGTGTTTCATGTAACCACAAAAAGTGTCATGGAATCTACTTATCATCATTCATACCCATTTGTCATCGTAACAAAAATGTAGAAAATTGTTCTAAACATGCAATTTCTTCTCAACCAAAACCTTGTATTTAGGTTTAACCTTAAAATCATCACTAGACAACTCTTTTGCCCATAAATCTACTAATTTGGTATGATCAAATTCTTCCATATTCAAATGAATATAAACCCCAATGTCCTCTGTAGGGATGAAAACATGAGGAATTCTTGATAAACAACTGGTTAAATCATTCTCAATTGAAATTGTAGGGTGCATGATGAATTCAGGATGGGGCTCAAATATTGCATTCACCAGAATAAGAGTAGCTATAGCTAAAAATGAAGAGAAATCTCAAGAATAAATAACTCAGTTTGATTCAGAAAACCCTAGTTTGCGCATTGGTTTCCTTTCTTTTCATTAGCTCTTTGAAATTCTTCTTTCACTTTGTGTGATCAAAATGACCTCTTAACTTTCCTTTTATGCCAATCTTCACAATAAATACACTTTTTACATTAAATGCATCGTAACTCTTTTTGCGATTGTTTTTCATCAAACGAATGTGACATTTACCAGATGTTCATTAATTGCTTATTCAATGTTCTTTTACCAAAGACTCCTTGATTGATTGGATCTTTTATGCTCGTGACAACTTCACTCTTGTAGGGGAAGAGATAATCTCTCACCTTTCCTCCCGCTAGGTAATAGTCGGAGGATTGCTAGTTACCGAAACAAATATCAGCATCAAAGCCAAAATTATTATATTCTTTCTTTCTCTAGATCCTCTTCATCTCGGTCTTAACATCTTCTTTGTTGATCTTGTTTATTAGTTTGGTTGCCTTGACCTCATCAATTTTGCAGAATTTTGCAATCTATCCAAGTTTGTTGCAATTATAACACCTGTTGGTTCTCTTTTCTTGTCTTGACCTGCAGTGGTTAGCCTTATGTTCGTATGCATAACATGTATAACAATAACCAGTAAAGTAATTTATTCCATTTATTTTGCTACATTAATTAGCTTTGTGACCATAACTATTAAAATTATAACATCTACTGGAATAAGATCTATTTTCTGATTTAGTCTATTCTTGCAATATGATGCTTTATGACCTAATTTATTAAAATTAAAACAATGGTTGTTAAAAAAAAGGTTCTTACTTATGCATTTCTTTGTTAGAGACTTACTTCTATCCTCTTTGTCATATTCAGTTTTAGTTTCTCTTACCTAATTTGATTCTTTCTTTTCTTTAGGTTTATTATGTGAACATTTGCCAATTTCACAACCTAGGCCTTTCTTGTTTACCAGAGATCTTTGAGTAGTCAAAATTTCATTGAGCCTATCCAAGTTTGTTTTGAATTTGTCTTCTTTCTTCTTTGATTCTTCTAGATCTGATATGAGAGATACAACTTCTTGCATTCATCAGATTTTCTCTTGATTACATTTTTGAAAATTAAAGCATCCTAACAAGGGGGTTGGCCCTTACAAAACCATGACACAGAATAAGGGGTGTTGGAAAGAAAACAAGCCAACAATAGCTAAACAACAACAACAAATGTTGTCAAAGACAAACTAAATAGAATGCCTAGCACCAAGGCTAGAAACCTTCTACAAGGGTGGGAAGGCCTCACTCACATTGCGAGTGGAGAAGAGCGCGAGTTTGAGGAATAATTCTTCCTGCATTGTCGGACAACTATTTAAGAGATGTTATCCTTAGGATCCCCCAAAAAATAAACTACGTTAGACCAATTGTCAGCATAATGATCAGAGTGCTAAGAAGGCAGTACATTGGCAATAAAATCATGTAATTGAGCACAAGCAGAAGAAAAAGGTGAGGGATGGTCCACAAGGCTAGAGGGGGCCGCACTAGTAGTAGCCCATATTTGTAGCAGGAGCATGACCCAGGTGAACAACATAAACTTGACCCGGATCTACAACATGAGAAACACCAAGATTCGCAATAGGAGCTTTATCCTCATCATCCTATGAGGAGCCATTAGAAGTAGAATCTAAGAGAAAATTAGAGGCTTGAATGGTCAAATGAGCCTCATTTGCATCGTTCCAACAAGTAGCAACACCTTTACGATGCAAAAGAGAGCAGTTTGTGGCCATATTCCCAGTAGAGAAGCATCGCTGACATCGAAAGGGAAGGCCCTCATAATCCAACGCTTGAGTCCAAGGCATTTCCCCAACCATGAGCACCACATCCCCCAGAAGTGGTGTTGAGATATCTATTTCAACCAAAATGCAAGAGAAAGTAGAGTGTCCCATTGTAGTCGTAGCTTCATCCACCTTCAAGAAATGATCAATAAAGTTGTCAATGGATTAAAAGCAAGACATCTCCCAAAAATGGAGCAAAAGATTGGGAAGATGAACCCAAACTAAGTGCATATTGAGTGGTTTAGTAAGAGGGTTAAATGAGGTTGTCCAAGGTTTGGCAAAAAGAGAATGATTCCCCCAAACTCAACTTGCTCAACACTAAAGCGTGATCTTCAAAAGAAGAAAATGAAGCAATAAAGAAGCCCCTTACACAAGGTAAAAGCTCAATGTTACTAGATACAAATGATCACCAACAATTAGTTCCCCAATAATCTACAAACCAACTCCTATCGTTAGTAGAAATATACATTATCTATCACATTTGAGCCACACACCACCATGGGGGAGGCCTTGGCATAGTTAATAGGTCAAATTTTCCCCTTTGAAGGAATAGTAGCGACAGATTTAGCAGCATGGGCATAACTCCATCCACCGACAACATCATTTTTTTTAGGGGGGACTCCATCCTTAAAAGCCCTAGAGGCAGAAAATTCTCCACCTCCAATGCAAGGAAGTGAATTATCGACCATCAACCCAAGCCGAGGAACAACAACTGTAGCCATTTGTAGCCCACCAAAGAATGCAAAAGAAAAAAGAGTCCCCATCCCAAGGGAAACACCTAGCTCAAAGAGCTCATCACCAAGAGTAGGAACCCCTGCAACACCCAGGGAAGGAGAACCATACTACAACAAACCTGCATTAGCCCCATCGCTAGCCGACGCAACAACGGGAGTCATTGGACAAGGAGATGAACGAGTGGGAGACTTGACAATGGGAGCCATTTCAAAAAAAATCTATAAATGTCTCTTGATTATGTTATTGAGATATTTCTTGGTCTTTCCATCTTCTTCACTCTTGGCTTTCAAATCAATGATAGTATCATTTGCTAGCTTGAGTTCATTACTAACATCTTTATGTCTCAGCTTGAATTTCTAGATTTGATCTTTTAACTTCTGAATGCAATCAATAATCATTTGAATATTTTATGATAGTTCCTTGTTTCCGTCTTCAATAGATTCAAGATATTCAAATACGAACATGACCTCTTTCTCATCCATGGTAGATCTAAACTTTGTGTGTTCAACCTTTCGGATCTCCTTTGAGTTGTTAAAATATTCTAAAGGATCTGGCTCTAATACCAATTTTTGAACATCCAGAATACTAAGAGGGGAGGGGTGAATAAATATTCCTCTAAAAAAATTAAATTTTTTAAATAATTGTCCACATAACATAATTAAACTTTCAGAAAAGAAAAGAGCAGTATCCAAATAACACAACCCCACATAACACCAATATTTTTATCATGGAAATCCAAGATGGGAAATCCCATAGAGAGGGTTAACTATCAAGTATTAAGTAACCAGTTACAAAATACAAAGGTGGCTCACTGTTGAAAGGGTTCACTTCCCAAAATTCAAAACCAACTATTATAGCTGAGAGCTAGGATATTGTGGGAATGTAGAGTACAAAATTAAACTGTTACAATTGCATATGTATATGCATGAAATACAATTCTCGCTGAAGTATAGAGTTCTTCAATACAAACACTAAATTATATATATAAGTTCGCTATATACATCAACAGATTGATATCATACATCATATATCATATCAAATTTTTTTATATGTTCTATCTTTTGTTTATGTTGCTTCCTATATATGCATAAATCAATTCTACATCCTTACATGTCGACTTGAACCGAAGATGGAATCGTGTGAGTACATTAGCCAAAATGTTGGAGATCTCGGGAATGCCAAAGATATATCTCCCACTATGCCAAATAGGACTAGACCAAAACAATGGTATGCCACAGTATAGACCAAAACCTGTATCGGTAACACTGCTATCAGACCAAGGGATAGGTCAGAGATAAGAGTGTCAGACCAATTGATGACATCAATGAAAGAAATTAATAGATAGAAAGAGATAGAGTGGGGAGTGAGAAATAGATATAGAGATATGGAATTGGATAGATGAAGGTGGAGGGGGGTAGAGATGCATAAAGAGATAAAGAGGGATAAACAGAGAAACATGGAGATAGAGGTAGAGAGATATGGATTTGAAGAGATTGAGAGGAGTGAAAGAAAGAAAGAAATAGATAGAGATATTGATGAAGAGACATAGAGTAAATAAGAGAGAGATATATAGGGGAGGGAGAGATAGGCAAATAAAGATAGAAGGAGAAAGAGTAACAAATACATAAGGTGACATAGGCAAGTAATAAAGAGAGGGAGAGGGAGATAGACAACTTGAAAAGATAGAGAGATAAAGATAGGGAGGGAGATATAGGGAGCGCGTGTGTGTGTATGAGTGAGAGAGAGATATGGAGAAAGAAATACATAGGGAGGGAGATAAACAAAGATATGAGAATGAGGTAGAGAGATATAGAAAGAGGGAGTGGTTCAGAGAGAGGGATATATAAATATGGATTGGAAGATGAAGAGACAGTGATATAAAGGAGAGATGTAGAGACACATATAACTTGGGAAATGTAAGATTTGATGGAAAACAAATCTATTAAGCCCAAGAAACCTGCATGCAAAAACCTGTCACAAGGAAGAAATTTGTAGGAAACAAACAAGGGTTTTGCTCTGACAATGTAAAAGTTTATTATCAGCCAAAAGAATGAATGAAAAATATACAAAGGATCAATCCTTATAGAAGGCGATCGTAAAACCTAATAGGTAAATAGGCATTTAATAATTAGATTTAATTATCAAATGACTAATGCAAGTGCATAAAGTGAAATCTTAAGAGGTAGTAAAGATAAGTAAATTAATTCTTTACTCTAACACCCCCTTAATATGAGCAACAATGTAGCTACAAACAATACAAGAAAGAAGCAAAGGAACTACAATGCTGAAAGAAAATTTGGGCCCAACAACATGGCCTGATGAGGTACCCAAACACAACCAAATATTTATGAAACAGAGAAACATGGAAACCACATGGGAAAAACCCTTCTCCAAAAAGAGATAGAAAGATGCGGAAAGCAGAAAAAAAAAGAAGGAAGGAAGGCCTCACTGAGACCCCCCAAGGACAACTTCCTTCACCCTAAGCATAGAACGCAACTGAAGATACTACGGGGATGCAAAAGGCTTAGTGAATATGTCAACAACCTGCTCCGAAGTGGGAACATACTCCAAGCTGAGAGAACCATCCTGAATCAGCTGCCTGATGAAATGCATATGGATCTCAATGTGCTTGGTACGCTGATGCTCAACTGGGTTGTGGGAAATATGAATGGCACTCTGATTGTCACACCAAAGAAGAGTAGGACTATCAGGAGGAAATCCAAACTTTGTCATCAATTGTCGAAGCCATAAAGCCTCCTGGCTAGCTAGCACAACTACTCGATACTTTGCCTCTATAGATGATAATGCAACAATAGTCTTCTTCTTGCAAGACCATGTGATAGGACCACAATCAAGATAGAAAACAAAGCCAGAAATAGACTTCTGACCATCTGTATCACCACCCCAATCAACGTCTGTGAAACCAACAATGTGAGGGGCTCCTGATGTATAGTGAATACCATATGAAGTAGTGCCCCAAATGTACCTCAAAATACGTTTGGCAGCTTGCCAATGACTCTCATGAGGATCATGGGAGAATCGAGAGACAATGCCAACCACAAAGGAAATGTCAAGATGAGTGTGTGTCAGGTACAACAAACTACCAACAAGCTGCCTATATAAGGTGGAGTCCACTGAAGGAGTAGAGCAAGTGGTAGAAAAAAGAACACCTTACTAAAAAGGTGTGGGAGCAGGCTTGCAATCAAGCATGTTGAATCTTTGAAGCATGTCAAGAGCATACTTCTGCTGGTGTATGGAAATCCCATCCAAAGATTGAATAACCTGTAGGCCCAAAAAGTAGTGCAGAAGTCCAAGATATGTCATCTCAAACTACTCCACCAATGCTCTCTAAACACTCTTTATCATAGAAGATGAGCTACTTGTGATGATGAGATCATCAACATACAACACAGGTATCACAAGATCAACCCCATGACGTTGAATGTACACTGTAGAGTCAGAATGACTACGGGTGAAGTGTGAGGCTAGCAAGAAAGAGTCCATCTTCTCATACCAAGCCCGAGGGGCTTGTTTGAGACCATATAATGACCTCCGAAGTCTACACACAAGAGAAGAGTCCTGCACAAATCCCTGAGGCTGCTCCATATAGACCTCCTCATGTAGGTCCCCGTGCAAGAACGCACTCTTCAAATCCATCTGATACAATGTCCAACCCTGTGAAGCTGCAAGAGAAAGTACCAGGCTAATAGAATTCATCTTGGCGACAGGAGCAAAGGTCTCGGAGTAATCAATACCTTCCACCTGTGAAAAGCCCTTCGCAACAAGACGTGCCTTATACCGATCAATAGAACCATCTGCAACATACTTGGTACAGTACACCCACTTGTACCGAACCAGGTTTCTTGCTTTCGGAAGAGTACAAAGATCCCAAGTGTGATTCTTCATCAAAGAAGAGTACTCCTCATCCATAGCCCTATCCCACTCAGGATCTCATGTCACCTCTGAAATTTTTTGAGGATCATCTGAAACAACATGACTCAAAAAACCAGTACCAGATCGTTGAGCACAAGTACGACGGGTATCTGAAGGAGCTCCTGCCAAAGAACCAGCAGCATTGACAGTATCACAAGCCCACTTGGGCACTCGCAAAATATCTAGTGGAGGGGAAGGTGGATAATCATCTAAATCATCCTCAGAGGATATAGAATCTTGAAGAGGAGAAAAGGAAGTACTAGGCAATGAGGGAGAAGCTGGTGATGGAGGCTCCATCTAAGGATAACACTCATCAAATTGGACATCTTGCCGAAACAAGACCTCTCTGGAATCAGGATCAAACAACCTATACGCCTTCATATCCTCACAGTAGCCAACAAATATGAGTGGTTGACTCTTCCTCTCCATGGCTTTCCTCTGAGCATCTGGAATAAATGCCCAAGCCTCACTACCAAACACTCGAAATGTAGAAACGTCAGGCTTGACATGGGACCAAGCCTCCTCAGGAGTCAAATGTCGTAATGCCTTATGAGGCATCCGATTCTGAATGTAGTTGGCACAATTCAATGCCTCTGCCCAAAAAGAAGGTTGAATATCTCGAGATTGTATCATACAATTGGTCATCTTCCGCAGTGCTTTGTTCTTTCTCACAACAACTCCATTCTGCTGAGGAGTATGGGGAACTGTCAGCTGATGCAATATACCCTTCTTAGTGCAAAAATCATGAAAAGACTAATTCACATATTCCCCCCATTGTCAATGTGTACCCGCCTCCCAGAAGGACCAAACTGCTTCTCCACAAATGTCTTAAAGACTCGAATGAATAAAAGACATCAGACTTGTACTTCAAGAAGTACACTCATGTGTGTTTGGATAAGTCATCAATAAAGGTGAGCACATAACGAGCACCAGAAAAAGGAGTGGGAAATGACATGAGACCACTATGTATCAACTCCAATGGTGCCTTAGCATGTGAGGATCTACCTGTCGGAAAAGGATCTCTATGATGTTTGCCAAGAGCACAACCTTGACAAACACCATCTGTGCAAGAGATCTAAGGAAGCCCAATCACTAACTCTTGTGTACTCATCTATTGGAGATATCTGTAGTTGACATGGCCAAAACGCTCATGCCAAAGCTTGCTCACTGTGTCTACATGAGCACCAAGAGAAACACCTATATAATCAGACCTCTCAAAGCCATCAAACCTGTATAAGTGACTTTGTATCAACACTCCCAGTAGCAACAACCAAATTAGGATCATGGAGGTCTCGAATAACTACATCATGTGGTGAGAACTCAACTGTCTTACCAGAACCACAATGACAAATCTGATAGACAGACAAGAGGTTCGTAGAAATGGCAGGAACCAAAAGAACATCCTGTAGAGAGCCACCATCCAATGAAACAGTACCAGAACCTGTAACTGAAAGTTGTGCTAAGTCACCAACTGCAATCTATGTAGTAGCACTCTGAGCAAGTGGGGTAACCAAACTAGGTGTGTGTGTCATATGGTGCGAAGAACCTGAATCAATGATCCATGTAGTAGTGGAAGATAATGCTTGTGCAGAAAGAGCATGACCTTTCCCCTTGGGAGTAGGTGAAGGTTGTGGAGAAGCAATACGATGCTGTTGCAAGGCTTCCTCTAGAGCCTTAAGACATTTCCAACACTTGGAAATTGGATGCCCTTCCTTGCCACAAAAACTGCAAGGTTCACCTGTGAACTTCTTAGTCTTGGAGGAAGACTCCTCAAACTTAGAAGATTTACCCTTAGGAGTGGATTTCTTAGACTCTGTTTTCTGAGGTGGCTTGCACGAATGCTCACTGCCAGTTGAATTTGTTTTGGGCTTCTGCTTCTGCTTCTATGTCCCCTTAGAAGTCTGAGCAACCAAAGCTTGGTTCTTAGTTCCAGATAAAGAATCCAACTATGTGAGCTTGGCCTACTCTCTAGTCAATCGATCATAGAAAACCTCAAAAGTGGGCATCTGGAATCGCTGGCCCAATGCATCCATGATAGAGTGGAAGGTAGAGGAGAAAATCTAAAAGTTTCCCTGAAGCTTTGACAAAATCAGGTAGATGCACTATGTGTCAGTCTTAGTCTTTCCACATCCCTATAATAAATACCTCTGCTGCTTGAACTTCATCAAGAAGTCCCCAATGGATGGAAAATGATCTGGTACAAGAGAGGTAAGCTTTGCCTCAATCTGGAGGGCCCTGAACTCATTCACTGTACCAAACAAGTCATTAAGATGGGTCCACATATCTAGAGGGGTATCGCACCCATCAAGATGAAACTATAGACTATCTGATATATTTAAAGCAATCAACCCCATTGCCTCATCCATCTTGTTCCTATGCTGCATGACCTCGTAAGGCCTCTGTAAAATTGGTTGCACTGTGTCTAAACAAGACCACAACCCTTTTGACCGGAGAAGTCGTGTCATTAGGGATTTCCATGTGTGATAATTATGAGGGGTCAGAAGTTCTAGACTAGAAGAGGTCTCAACCATATTTTAGAAAGGGTCTCGTTTTGATACAATGTCAAGTTTACTGAAGTAAATTACAGAAAACAAGAAATAAAACACCCCAACTCAATAAACACCCTAAAAGCTGGAAAATATTGCTTACAATGAGAGAGAAAAGGTTCAAATGAGTATCATGTGTATCTTTGAGTTTTTTGTTTAAGATCTACCAACGCAGACACCGGCTCATGCACTGCGTTTGGAGGAATAAGGTGCAAGTCTAGTAAACGATACCGGGAAGGACACCACTGTAAATGGCATTGGGAAGGACACCCAAAAAATTCCTTTCAAATGCATGCACATGTAAAAAGTAACATCTTGTAGAGAATACCAGATCTGAAAACTACAACCAAAACCTCTCAAATCAGCCAAAAGATCCCAAATTTCTTCTGGAAAACCCTTGCTCATCTTTTTTTTAAAACATGAACAAGCTACAACAGATCTAGCTCTGATACCATGTAAGATTTGATGAAAAACAAATCTATTAAGCCCAAGAAACCTGCATGCAAAAACCTATCACAAGGAAGAAATATGTAGGAAACAAACAAGGGTTTTGCTCTGACAATGTGAAAGTTTATAGGGGGTAAAAGAGAAAGAAAGACATGTCGAGAGGGAGAGATGGAGTGAATAAGAAAGATATTAAGAGATAATGAGATATAGAGGAGAGAGAAGGAGAGATGGGAAGATAAAGATATAGGGGACAATAATGAGAGCTGGGGGAGGTGATAGAGATAAGTAACAAAGAGAAGGGGGAGAGATATAGATAGAGATAGGGAAGGAGAAACATGAAGTTTGAGAGAGAGAGAGAGCGAGTATTTAAATGCATATTGACTTTTTCATCTTCAATAATTAAAACATATTAGTGAGAGAGCTAAGTGATATTGATTAATATGTTTGAGATCTTGAGTTTATGTATGAAGGGAGCTTCAAATACCTATAAGAAAGCTTCTCATCTATTTATTGAGGAAGCCAAAAAATTGTCATATAAACCAAAAAACACTAAATCTCAAAAGAATCGAGTTGGATTTCTCAATTTTAAAGCTTCCTAAATAGTTTAAGCTATTCATTTGGTAAGTGCATGGACTTTAGAGTTGAATTTCTAGCTTAGATTGTGTATGTTTTTTTTATGCTAAAAAACATACACAATCTAAGCCAGAAATTCAACTCTAAAGTCAATGGATTGTGGAGATCTGATCGATTTAAGTGCATGGACAATTAAATTTTATTGTCTTATACATTAATTTAAATAATATATTATATAAAATATAAATTATATATGGCCGGTTAATGGGCTTTCAAGGGTTGATCCTTCTCGACAAAGGAGAGGTGAGGTGGAGTGGGAAAAACCTGATGAGGGTGGGTCAAAACAAATTTTGATGGAGTATCGAAAGGAAATTTGGGGCCATTGGAGGTAGGCTATATGGAAAGGGACGTGTCTGGCAACATTCTGGCCATTGAATCCAAATAGTTGGAGGATGGCACTAATAATGAAGCAGAGGATCAAGCAACCCTTCTGGTAGTTGAAATGCCAAAAAATGATACCGGTGAAACAATTACACTCAGAAGGGGATTCATAGATAGTAGTGACCAAAATTACAAGTGAAAGAAGCCATGTCTGGAAAACTGACAGAAATATTTCAATCATACGAAAGAAATTGACAAGTTTCTACAACTTCAAGATTTCACACATTTACATGGAAGGCAACACATTGGCCGATTCTTTATACAAAGAGGAAGTAGGAAGAAACCCAAAGATTTTATGAGGTGGTGTTGACTCAACAACTTGGCATGACAACATGTGTGACCCCCTTGTGATGATGAGGTGGCGCTGACGTTGCACCTTGACATGTCACTTCCTCCAACTATAATTTGAAGGGACATGAGTGGAGGCTGATGTGAGGATGATGTAACTCAGTGGCTAATGAGGTGGCGTACATGTTACCTGAGGATGGCGATGAAGGCTACAAAAGGACATGCAATAAATGAAGGAATGATGGTCGGGGGATTTGCCAAGATCCAATGTACAGTGAGTAAATGCTCACTTTCTTGTATTGGTTTGTTGAAAAGATTGGAAGGAATGTTATTTCCTCATTTGTTTTGGCGGCAGTGTTTTGAAAGAGCTCTCTCAGGTGTGTTTGTAGCAGTGTTTGGGAAGTGCACTCAATAGATGGAGACCAACTTCAGTGACGCAATGAGGGATAGTACTTGGGGCCAAAGGAACTCCCAAACACCAAACCTACTTGCAGAATCACAACTCAAAAACTCAAACATAGAGAATGAGAGAAGGAATACATATATTTTATATTATTTCATCAAATTTCATACATGTCAGGTTGTAAGGCCTTCTCCGCTACGGTCAAAACATTCAAAATCTATTCAGATACAATCCTCATACATGCGAGATCCACAATCTCTAGCTTCTTCTTCCTAAATTCCACTATCCTAACCTAAGAACAAAGCATTACATTTATACAAGAGACTACAAAAAAGGTCAGCCCAAAGGATCCTCAAGATCTAGCATAGGAGAAAGCAACAACCCAAATTTAGGTCCACACATTCCCCAATTGGTGATCCCAACATTAATACCGTGACCAAAATTAACTGCACACGTTGGCCCGAAGATCCAACAAAACAAAACTCACTTGGTGAGCCAGGAAACAGGAAACCACCGAGACCGTTTGGTGAAACCAGACAAAGAATAGTAACCGAGTTTGACGGTGAACTGAGATAAGAACCTTCAACTAAGAACTCCATAATAGTTACCGAGCAGTTTATCAAAAGTCTCCAGCAAGTTACCAAGCTCAAAAGCAAACATATTTTTGGTTGACACGGGATTGCCATGAACCCAAGATGTTCCTGCATCAAACACCTAGGGTTGAAAAGAAATGATTCTCTGAATCATTAGTGAGGTATAACCTGAGCTGAATCCAACTCAGATTGAGAAATCCATGTAGAGTCTTCAGTTGATTTGTTCTTACACTTTACCAAGTATTCCATGTAATCATTTCCTCTTGTGCTTCTGTCAATTCTTTGTTCCAAAATATGTTCAACTTCTTCTATCTGTTTCTTAGGATAATCACTCGGAACTATCACTTCTTCATCAGGTTCATGATACTCATACAAATTTGAAATATTAAATATAGGTGATATGTCCATGTCATCAGGTAACTCTACTTCATAAATATTTCCATAGTCAAACTTCCTCAATATCTTGCAGGGACCAAATTTCTTCATCTTCAATTTACCATAAGTTCCAACAGAAAATCTGCCTTTCTTCAAATGAACCATCACTTCATCGCCAACCTCAAAAATCTTATGTCTTCTTTATCTATCTGTATTATCTTTGTATTTTTGATTACTTTGCTCCAACTTATGCTTCACTTCCTCATGCAATGACTTCATAAACTCAACAAATTCTTCTCCTTCAACACTCTTCTTCTCTTCTCCAACAATATCTCTCAAGTCTGATATACCTCTCGGTTGTATGCCAGTAACAATCTGAAAAGGTGTCTTACCAATACTCTTATTCACTGAATTATTATATGCAAACTCTACTTGCGCTAACATCAAATCCCATTTACTTGGTTTGTCTCCAACTAAGCATCTCAACAGGTTACCCAAAATTTTGTTTACAACCTCTATTTGTCCATCATGGATGAAATGTAGAACTATACTTCAACTCGATGTCTAACTTCTTCCAAAGAGTTTTCCAAAAATAGAAAACAAACTTACTCTCCCGGTCACAGATGATACTCCTCGGTAATCCATGCAATCTGACAATGTCCTTGAAGAAAAGATCTTCTATATGCATTGCATCTGATGTTTTCCTACATGGTATGAAATGTGTCATCTTGGAAAATCTATCCACAACAACAAATATGGAATCATTACCTCTTGTTGTCCTTGGTAAGCCAAGAACAAAATCCATGTTGATATCACTCCAAGGTTTCTCAGGAACAGAAATCGGTGTATACAATCCAGTATTCTGACTTACTCCTTTTGCAACTTGACAAACTACACAACTCTTCACAAATTTATGAACATCCTTATACAACTGAGGCCAAAAATACTTTTCCTTAAGTAAACTCAATGTCTTATCAATGCCAAAATGTCCAGCCAAACCATTACTATGCTTCTCCTTTATCAAATTGGTTCTCATTGATCCTCGCGGTATACATAACTGAATTCCTTTAAACAACATATCTTCTTGAATTAAATAGTCTTCAAACCCACTCGGTTGATCTATAACAGGTGCTCTGCACATTCTCCATGGCTCAAAAAAATCAGGGTAAGTTTTATACAAATTCTTCGTATCATCAAAACCAAGAACCTCAATTCCCATTTCAGTCAGTAAAATCTTCTACACAATCCATCAACAACTCAGTTGAATACTCCACTCTTATGCTTTATCACAAATGTGAAATTCTGCAAATACTCTACCCATTTCATATGTCTCTGATTCAACTTATTTTGACTACCCAAATACTGTAAAGCCTTATGATTAGTATACAACTCAAATTCACTTGGCATCAAATAATGTCTCCATTTCTTCAGGGCTTGCATAATAGCATAGAATTCTTGATCATACACATAATATTTCCTTTTAGCATCATTCAACTTCTCACTAAAGAAAGAAACATGTTTACCTTCTTGACTCAACACAGCTCCTATTGCACTGCCACTTGCATCACATTCAACTTGGAATACCTTATTGAAATAAGGCAAGGCTAACACTAGCAATTCATCAACCTTCTGTTTCAAAGTCTTAAAATTCTTATCAGCTCCATGTGTCCACTTGGATTCTCTCTTATCTCCCCTCATTGTCTCAATCATAGCATTGCAAATTCTAAAATTCCTGATAAATTTTCAGTAAAAACTTGCTAATCCATGAAATGATCTTACCTCACCAACATTCTCAGGTGTAGACCAATCAAGTATGGCTTCAACCTTCTCAGGATCCATCTTCAACCCATCAGCTGAAATCACAAATCCTAAATACACAAGTTCTTCTTTCATGAAGGAACACTTTTTCAAATTAATCAACAACTTTTCATCTTTCAATCTTTGCAATACATGTCTAATGTGCAACAAATGATCTTCTTTGGTCTTACTAAATATCATAATGTCATCCAAGTACACAATCACAAATTTACTCAAGAATTTCTTCAGAACCTCATTCATTAACATCATAAAAGTACTTGGTGCATTAGTTAAACCAAAAGGCATTAGTTAAACCAAAAGGCATAACCAACCATTCATACAAACTTTCTTTTGTCTTGAAAGCAGTCTTCCATTTATCACCTACTCTGATTCTGATATGATGATATCCACTCTTCAAATCAATCTTGTTAAAATAATTTTCTCCACTCACAATCTATTATATCATCCATTCTCGGTATAGGAAATCGATACTTAATTATTATCTTGTTTATAGCTCTAGAATCAGTACACATTCATCAATCTCCATTCTTCTTAGGTGTCAACACAACTGGTACTACACATAGACTCAAACTTTCTCTGATCAAACCCTTCTGCAACAACTCATGAACTTGTCAGTTGAGTTCCTCATTCTCGGTTGGTGTCAATCGGTGCAGTGCCTTGTTCGGCAAACTAGCTCCAGGAATCAAATCCATACAATGACTAATATTTCTCATCGATGGCAAATCATCAGGTACATTATCTGAAATGATCTCCTTCGACTCGGTGAGCAACTTCTCAACCTCTTCAAGAGATTTATCTTCTATTTTCTCACTTGGTTTGTTAGGAATCAAAGCATAACAAACATCATTTCTCTTCGGATCCTTCACAAATTGTCTACCTTCCATCAAACAAACTTTCAAAGATGTACATATCTCACCAACAGATTCTTCAACCAAAGGTAGCAAGATTTGCCTCTTGCCATCAACTTAAATAGTATATTTGTTCAATCTTCCATCATGTATAGCATGTCTATCATATTGCCAAGATCTACCCAACAAAATATGACAACAATCCATAGGCATAATATCACACAACACCTTATCATAATACTTTCCAATTTTCACATTCACAAAACATTGTTCACTAACCTTAAGTGTATGCTCATCCTTAATCCATGAAATCTGATAGGGCTTCGAGTGCTTCAATCTTTCCAACTGCAACTTTGTAACAATTTCCTCGGATGCCAGAATCTTCAAACTTCCACTATCAATAATCACTTTATAAACTTTGTCTGCAACTCTGCATCTGGTCTTGAACAAACTCTTTCTTACCAGATCTTTCTTATTATTTTCACTCCACAATATTCTTCTGTTGGTCAGGTTTCCTTCCTTCTCAGGTTCATTTGGTGAATCTTCTTGCACCAAAGCATTTATGCTACTACCGACCTTCTTGCTTGCATGTGTACACTCAAATGATCTATGTCCCTCTTCTCCACAATTGTAACAAGTTCCTTGGAATCCTCTTCTGCCATATCCACCTCAAGAATAATTACCTCTTCCTCTGAATGAACTTCCACCTTTCCACTCAGTCTTGTCTTCACCAAACATATCTTTTCTTGAATATAACTCCTTAGTCCATTCAAGTATCTTCAATTCTTTCCACCTCATCTTCAGCATGTCCAGATCTGATATCTAACTTATAAAATTCCTTGGTGTAATCCTTCACAGAGCTATCTTTCTGCTTCAAACTTTGCATTCTCCTAACTAGGTTAATCTGATAATCACAAGGTAGAAACTTGCCCTTCAACTTATTTATCACCTTATCCCATACCTTGATTTTGTCTTTACCTTTCTTCTTTTGATCCAATTGCAGATGTTCCCACCACAAGGATGCATGGCCTTTCAATTTTATGCTTGCAATCTTCACTTTTTTCTCCTCTGATATGTTCTCATACTCAAAGTATTTCTCCATCTCGATTATCCAGTTTATCAATTCATCTGAATCCAACTTTCCACTATACTCAGGAGGATTAAACTGTGATGTGGACTTCAAACTTGTCAAAGCTTACAGGAATCTTTCTCCCCTTGATCCATTATAGGTGTAGGTCCGGCTTTCTCCTACACTTCCTCGGCTTCATCATCACTAATATCCTCAAGATGTCTTCCTCGGCGTTGGGCTGTCTCAACAACTTCTAATCTAGCAACAATTTGTCTTAGCATATCAGCTAAGCCTGGATCTACATTTTCCTTCCCTCAAACCATCTTGAAACCCTCTGCAATTGCAGGTCAGATCGCAATCTACTACCCCACAACAAATAACCAACTAGGATTTACAAGGAGCCTCAAATCTAACCTCTGTGATACCACCTGACACAAGGAAGGATAGTACCTGGGGCCAAAGGCACTCCCAAACACCAAACCTACTTGCAGAATCACAACTCAGAAGCTCAAACACAGAGAAGGAGAGAAGGAATACAAATACTTTATATTATTTCATCAAACTTCATACATGCCAGGTTGTAAGGTCTTCCGGTTACAGCCAAAACATTCAAAATCTATTTAGATACAGTCCTCATACATGCGAGATCCACAATCTCTAGCTTCTTCCTAAATTCCACTACCCTAACCTAAGAATAGATCATTACATTTATACAAGAGGCTACCGAAAAGGTCGGCCCAAAAGATCCTCAAGATCCAGCATAAGAGAAAGTAATGACCCAGATTTAGGTCCACACATTCCCCAATGAGTGATCCCAACATTAATACTGTGACCAAAATTAACTGCACATGTCCCCGAAGATCCAACAAAACAAAACTCACTCGGTGATCCAGGAAACAAGAAACCATCAAAAAACAAAACCACTGAAAAAGACCGTTCGGTGAAACCATGCCAAGAATAGTAACCGAGTTTGACAGTGATCTGAGATAAGAACCTTCAACTAAGAACTCCAAAATAGTTACCGGGCAGTTTACCGAAAGTCTCCAGCAAGTTACCGAGCTCAAAAGCAAACATATTTTTGGTTGAGACGGGATTATCATGAACCCAAGATGCTCCTGCATCATTCAGTCTCTGGACAACCAAGAAACAAATGGCCTTATGGGGAAAAATCTCCTGTGAACGATTGAAGAATGTTTTCACAATAGATGATCCCTTCTTTCCCATCATGGTGTAGGGATTGTTGGGCATTGATTTTCTGATCGCTAACTACAAATTTCACACCAATACAAACATATCGTTCATGTTCTATGCATGGGGGTTGGAGTTTGGTGACATAGACAGAGTGAGAAGGACTGTTACCAGGTGTGTGAGAGAGGAATGGAGGCAAGGGCTTGATGTCCTACTTCAATATGCAGAACCGAGAAGAGGTTTCACTATTGAGAGAGGAGATTGGGTACATGTCCCTAGGTACCCTCCACACTTACATACCTTTCTTCTTTGGCAGGTTGGTGTGAACAGAGAAGTGAGGAAGTTTGATGCTAGGAAGATGTGGATGGTGATGCATGATTGCACCATTGACTGGGAAAGGTTATTCAATTAGGGCAAAACAAAAATGAATTTGACCCCAATGTACTCAAATTCAAGTCGGTCGATTACTAGAGGGGGTTTGTCCCTAGAAATGAAGGTGCATCAGCTAGTGGTGATGAAGACTAGAATACTAGTGAAGAGGGATGAAGAGGAAGTGCACAAGGACAAGGGTGAGGCAGGGGAAGGAGAAATACCATGGGTGGTGGATGAGGTGGCAGAAAGGGAGCTAGGCATTGCACCACAAATGGTGAAAGAGGTGGTGGAAGCAGAGCACGATGACAAAGGAGCAACAATGTTGGATGCAAGCGAAGGCATGGTGGATTAAAGAGCGCTAACGAAGTTGATATAGACATGAACATTCCTCGAGTGTGATCGTCCACATTGCTATTATGATGATTTATGTTTTGAAACTATAATTTTTGTTTATTTTTTAATGTCCTAGGCTTTGTAGGCTTGAATATTGAAATTGTATGAAGAGGACAATAGCTGGACATGGGGGGTATCACCAATTTTTTTTTTTTTTTTTGAGAGAGAGAGAGGTGATGTATGGTGTTGTTTATGAGCACTTCTTCTACAATATAATACAAGTTATGGGGAGCATCGCCTGGGGATCACCCTATGGAAATCAACTTATCAAATAACCAAATTGAGTGGTGGTGTTCATAATGCTTGATGTTATCCCCATGCTTCTAGCTCATGGGTTGATCACCAAAATCTTTGATGTGGAAGCTATAAATTTGAAATAAATTGTATACAAGGCTTTATAACTTTATAGGGACGTGACAAAGAGGTGTACACTATCGATCTTTGGCAAGTTCATTGGTATAATGGGGATCTCATCTCCCCTCTACAAATTGAGAGGTTGTACAAATGTATAAAAGAATGATGTATGCAATGCATGAAATGTTGTAATCTATCTTATGATCAATATAATAAGAGTTGCCCCGATGATAATACTTACTTATTAAAAAAATATAATAGACAAATACTAAACTACTATACACTATCAAATCTTTTCTCTATATTTATATTTTCCTATATTTTAAATAGACTTTCCTTAATTCTCCTAAGATATTCATGCAATCATAAAACTCATTATGACAAAAAAGTTCAATCTTCCACTAAATTCAACAAATAATATTGAATCTATGGTGAACCACACAAGTGAAGAGCTCAAAAAGTATAAAGTCCTACAATGAACATATTAAACCAAATATAAAGAAAATATTTGTAAAACACTCCATTAACATGTGTGACACAAGGGAGGGCAAATTCAAGATTTGGTGAGCCTTGCATCTTACTTTTGGCTTGTAGGCACTTTAATTATAGGTGGGTGGGCATCACATTAATTGCCCAAAACTTAGAATAGAAGTACTTGTTAAAAAACACAATTTTAAATATGACAAGTTGAGAACATGTATTGTTCATTTAAAACCAATTTGATTTTGGTTTAAGATTAGAATCTCTATGGTAATGTTTTTTCTTTATGATGTTGACAACCATGTTCTATCTATTAAAACAAAATCTATATACTATCTAATGTGATAACAAAGACATAATATTTTATTTGATTAACATAATATTTTGATATATTCTTTATGTATAATAAATTATAGTCACTTGCATCTCATTTGTACTATTTTAACTATTGTTTCTTGTATTTATATATAAAATAATAGATAATTATTTAATTATATATACACATATATAGCAATTTATCATAGATATTATTAGTATTTTAATATTTAAAAAATAATAATATATTTTATTAATAATTTATACTAAGAAAAATAAATACTAAGCTACTCTACTATTAAATCTTTTCTCTATATTTATTTTTTCTTATTTTTAAATAGACTTTCTTTCGATATTTCCACAACCATATAATTCATTATACAAATTAAAAATTTCGATTTTCCGCCTTTCTCAACAAATATCATTAAAATCCAAGGTAAATTAGATGAAAGGCTAGAAAGTCGTGCATTGAAGGTATCGAACCAAATAAAATGAAAATATCTGTACAAACACTCCGTTGACGTGTGACACAGAGGAGAGATACGTGGAGAAGAGGGCAAGTTCGAGATTTTTAAGTAGGGTAGAGAGGAATACATGCAGTGGGGCGTGTGGAAGCCTTCACTTCTCTCGCTGCTTCTTGAAAAGTTGTTGGCATTGATTTTTGGCGATATTTTTTCATCATCTGCGAAATGGCATCCGCGTTTGCTGTGAAATGCAGTACTGCCCCTAAAAATGGCAGAAGTGGACACTTTTCTGCATCTTCATCAAGTCTCAGTGGCGCTAAACTTGGAGGATCTTCGTGGCGGGTAGGTTTGGCGGCTAGATCTCACAGGGTTTCGATGACTATGACACTTCCTCCTAAGCCCAAGTAAGTACGCAGGGGAAATCTTAAACCCTAACGTCGATTTTTTTACATCTCTGAATGAAGATGCAATTTTACTTGTTTTTCCTCTATTCCTACGAATATGAAATTGCTTTTTAGTTCCAGGAGTTTTTCCCAATGTAAACCTGTGCAGTTGTCTTTGATGTGTTATCACACTGTGTAATTGGAACACTAATATGCCTGATGGGTATTATCGAACTTGTATCGTTCTTATTTTTTGTGGATGTGAATGACAGTTTTTTATGTTTTCTTTTTGGGAAAGTAGATTGCGTGCGAGTTTCTAATGTGATTTATTTCATTCTCAGGGAAGTTGAAGAGGGTAAAAATCATTTAAACAAACGTGAGGTTCATGAACAGGTGCTTCATTCCATGCCACCTCAGAAGATCGAACTATTTAAATCACTTGAGGGTTGGGCAGAAGAGAATTTATTGATCCATTTGAAACCTGTTGAGAAGTCTTGGCAGCCTCAAGATTTTTTGCCCGATCCTGCTTCTGAGGGCTTTTTTGATGACGTTAGAGAGTTACGGGAGAGATCTCTTGAATTGCCGGATGATTACTTAATTTGTCTAGTGGGAGATATGATTACAGAGGAGGCTTTGCCGACTTATCAGACTATGCTTAACACTCTAGATGGTGTGCGGGATGAGACTGGTGCCAGTCCCACACCCTGGGCTTTGTGGACTCGCATGTGGACAGCTGAGGAGAACAGACACGGTGATCTTCTCAATAAGTATCTTTACTTGTGTGGCCGCGTGGACATGAGACAGATTGAAAAGACCATACAGTACCTCATTGGATCGGGAATGGTCAGCTTTCATTTCTTTATGATCTTCTAATTTTTGCCTAATTCTCCACTCATCTTTGTAAAAGGATACTGAAAACTTGTATCACTCTGGAATTTTATGTCGGTGGCATTTAGATATTAAAAGCTGTATTATTACTGTGTAGATGACTACTTTTTAAATTTCATTTACTCTATCTGATACTTTAGTTAGGAACATATAGATGTATTTATGTAAAAATTGACTTGGGTTCTTGTCTCTGTAGGATCCCCGCACTGAAAACAATCCCTTTCTTGGCTTCTTGTATACATCTTTCCAAGAAAGGGCAACGTTCATATCACATGGTAATACTGCAAGATTTGCCAAAGATCATGGTGATCTCAAACTAGCTCAAATATGTGGAACTATTGCCGCAGATGAGAAGCGTCACGAGACTGCATATACCAAGATTGTTGAAAAGTTGTTTGAGATTGACCCTAATGATACGGTCCTAGCCTTTGAAGACATGATGCGGAAGAAGATTTCTATGCCTGCCCATTTGATGTACGATGGTCAGGATGATAATTTGTTTGAGCACTTTTCAGCTGTTGCACAGAGGTTAGGGGTATACACAGCAAGGGACTATGCTGATATCTTGGAATTTTTGGTCAAGAGATGGAATGTGGAGAAACTGGAAGGTCTTTCAGCCGAGGGAAGGAAGGCTCAAGATTATGTATGCAAATTGCCTCCTCGTATCAGAAGGCTCGAAGAACGAGCTCAAGAAAGGGTAAAACAGGGCCAGAAATGTGGTTTTAGCTGGATATTCAACAGAGAAGTGATCATGTGAAACCCTTCTTGTGGTGCTACCAAACCCTTCTTGTTACAAGGGATGATTGCGGAGAGAAAAACAAATAGTAACAATTTTGT
Source organism: Thuja plicata (assembly GCA_018584345.1). NCBI lineage: Eukaryota > Viridiplantae > Streptophyta > Pinopsida > Cupressales > Cupressaceae > Thuja > Thuja plicata. Next base: position 602,269 of record MU227043.1, read on the forward strand.
AGGATGAATGCTTTGTCTAAATCTAAGGTTGTCTTGTGAGTTTACAAAATTTCTTCACTGTTCATTTGATGTTTTCCTGGATGGACACCGTTGGCTGCCCTTGCTGGATGGCTAAATTCATTCTGCTAGCATATGATGGGTATCGAGGGAAGGAAAGTTAATAATTATTAGTTGGTCTTCAAGTTCTCAGGCCAATTGTAGCCGCTGTCTGGTGTTAAAGTCTGAGTTTGGTGTATCAGGTTGTATAATTGAAATTCCAATATTGGGAGAATATTTCTGATGCTTCAAATGGGAGTGTGTAATTTTGTAAGATTGCTTGCAATCAATAGAAGGCTTTAAGCTGCTTCTTGTCTGTAGACTTTTCCAGCGAGTAATAATTGAATTGTCTAAATAAGACTTATTTCTTGCCCCAATCACATATCGTAGCATTTCCAGCATTTCTAATCAGCAATCCATTGCTGTATTTGTGCGATGTGGAAAGACAACAGTTTTGGAATTAATCAGTCGTCTATGTCAATCGCCAAAATTTGCTTTCTATTGTTGCCTTTACTTGTCAATTTTACTGTCTTGATTTTCCGAAGGTCTTGATACATGCAGGGATTTTGAATTCCAATAAAGTGTGTACCTCTTGGAATGTAGATTCTAAGACCAAATATACGCTCTAAGGTGTTCTGACAATTGAAGAGAGTCTGATATTGAAGAGATTTAGGATGCTGCGAATTTTGAAAGCTTGCTAACTAAATCAATGAAAGTAGATAACTATTTTGATTAGCCTGGCAAGTGAAATGTCTATAGTTAGCATGGCTTCCCGTTGGACTATTATCATAGATTAATTCCAGTTGAATTATCTGAATTACGTTTTCCAAGTGACTAAGAATTATGTTGGCCCCGTGTCTGCACTTTCATGGAATTGACCAATTTCACTTAAAACGTATATTTAACGGTCGAGAAATGATTGACACACACCCCTAGTGCGTTGAAGTTTTGAACCATGGTCCAATTGACAAAGAATCAATTAATGTCTTAATACTAAGTTGTAACTCTTAGATACACATCGTTGGAAGGCCTGATAGACGGCCAATGTCAAACCTTCATAGTTTGTATTTGTAATTGCATATGCTCTTCCTTTTGCCAAGGATTCTGAAGCTTCGATGTCCATTGATGGGAAGAGTCTCACTGTCGTGTTAAATTCTGTGAGACAAAGTTTGATGTTATATAACAACCCAAATTCTTGTAGCTTTCTTAGCAAATATCGTATTCAGTTTCAAAGGAGCATGTCAAAATTTGATGTGATATGACCTCAAATCTGTTGTAGTTGTCTTGGTGATCATTGTATTGAGTTTCAAAGCAGCATGTCAACCATTGTTAAATGGAGTAATGGTAGGACTTATATGATAAACTATACAAATCAAAATAATATTTTTATGGAGCTCAACCATAGGTTGATTTGTTTTATATGGATTCCGAAGAGACACCATGCTTTTGATTTGGACACGCCCTGATTTTGGTCGGGAGATGGCCTTCCCGTCTTGTAACTTATATGACCAGCTGAAATGCATTTTGAGCCGATAGCTAAAGCATATAAATCTAGATCAATGAGGAAGTAGTTCATCTGACAATAGAGGATGATATTTGTATTCATGCCTGAGGCCCAATGTGGTTCAGTTTACAAAATTACATCCAAATGTATTGTATCATAACACATGAATCGTGTAACGTTTAGGAGAAGACATCATTTGCTGATAATATTCTGAAGCCCATCTCTTGTTGACGTCAAATCGATGCATTGAATTAATGCCTTTTCTTGATGCACGGAGGATTCGAAATTATCCAATCTTATAATGGTTCCCGTCTGGTAATGATTGTGACACCTTTTTTATTCAGTGAGAACTATATATGGGGAATTTCACATCACGTTGTTCATATAGTATAGGGTTAAGTTGGCCCAAGTACTAGCTTAATACTTGTATGTTTTCCATCAATTAACGGATGGCCAGATGCTAAGAAACTCTTGAGGGCATATCAATCATTGGACTAGTGAGTACTATGCTATCTTCAGAGACGGTCAACAACATCGAGATAAAATGGCCAACTTAATCTTACCATTTCTCAATAAACTGTTAATTACCTAACCTGAACCCATAAAGTGTTAGACTGCTCGAATTGAGTTTTCCTTAATGGCAATTGGAGTGTAGGGATATAAACGGCTGTTCCGTACTCCAACTGTCAGCTGAGAGCTTTCTGTTTATTCTGAGGCAAGATTATGAACCGGCATTTTGAATTGGCCCTCGTAATTAGATTGTCTTTAGTTTTGACATGAATTCATGGCTTTACATTGACAAACATAATATGCGTCATAATTGTCATCAGTTTTACCGGATTCGGATTGTAAGCTTCAAAGCTAAGAGATACAATATCTTAAGGTTGTAGCTATGAAAATCTTATATTATTGTGACCGAGAACCTTAGTTAGGTTAATTTGCATCGGATAGGACAAGTTTGGTGGTTAATGCAAATGGGGAATCAGAACGATTTCTGGTGGTCAGCCTTATAATGACAATATCTGCGTTTTGACTGTGTCGGACGATTTATACAATATCTCAGAGTTCTAAGTCTGGCATCAGTTGGTAGGATGGTTGGAAAAGCCGACGAGTCTGGATTTCAGTATATAAGAGCGCGAGACTTGTCAAACGGGCAGTAGCATTATTAGTGGTTGGACTAGCAATTGCACCCAAAAGTGAAATGGGCATGCAAATAGGAGCTCGTGTTGAAGTCAACTTTAGGTCTGGTTCGTTCGTTTCCTGTTCCATTGTAGATGAGGATATATGGCAAAATTTGTGTGTTGGATTCATCTGGTTACATTGTTACAACTGTATCTTTATCATCTTAATTGAATTTCTGGTGTTTTTTGCGCTGCTACTAAATCGGAGATCTGAGAGTGAAACTGCATCTTGTCAGTACAAGATTCCATACTGATTTTTTAGCACGACCAACCTGAAAATGCTCTATAGTCTAAAAAACATCATACGTTTGGCCAAGCTGAAAAATACAATAATTAAAGTAAAATACCTTAAAAACTGCAAGATGAGCAAATAAGATGCTTGGTTTACAGGTGAGGTCATGAGAATTCAAGCAAATTCTCTCCAACGTTTTATAATATACTCGAGACACAGTCAATTTGACCCACAGAAATTGTATGAAAGCAGAGAGAAAAATACGAAGTCATCTCAAGGCAAACCCCTAATATAAGTTGGAAAAACCTCCCACCTTTTTTATCCTCCTTGCAACCATAGATTGATATTATAAACAAGTCAAAAGGAACGCATGGCATAGGAGCATAATTAAATGCATATACGAGTTGAAAAATACGGTTCCCCCAAAATCTAATCAATGTATAAGTACACCATTCAACGACAGACACTGAACAAAAGCACCAATTATATGAACCAGAGGACAGCTCGTTTAGAAACACCACACATGAAATGCTACATTTTTAAAAGATGCATTTCAAAACAACAAAACATATGTAAAACATACCATTTCAAACTCATCATCTACAACAAACAAACAAACAACGAACAAAAACATGGAAACCCTCTCTTAACGTGAACTTCCTCTTGCTAATCCTTGGTTATCGTCTTTATTGCCGTATTCACCATATCTGACCGGTGAAACTGCGCTGCCTACTCTGTCCTCATTCTCGACATCATCTCTTCAGATGTGTCTTTTTCTTGTCTTTATCATTTTCATACAAATTGATCACAGAACCTCCAAAACTATTCTCATTAGTTCTGGCAAATCTTATAATTTCTTCTCTATCCTCATCCTCATCCCCCTCTTTGCTGTCATTGTTATTGTTCTCTGCTATTGGCCATATAATCCAAAAGTTAAAACCCTAGTAAACAAAACAGTAAGCTTCCCTCCAAAACTGTTCTCATTAGTTCTGGCAAATCTTATAATTTCTTCTCTATCCTCATCTTCATTCCCCTCTTCGCTGTCATTGTTACTGTCCTCTGCTATTGGCCCTATAATCCAAAACCCTAGACAAAAATCAGTAAAGCTTCATTTAAGCCAATGGCATGATGTTTTCATTACAATGAATTTTATTGTGAATAAACAATACGCACAATCTTGCTGTGAATTTTGCAAAATTGGTTTGTCAATAGAAATTTGAACCACGAGTTGAGGAACTCTTTTAATTTTTATAATAAATTTTTATTTCTTGTTTTAACTTAATTTAAACGGTCATGTCCAATATGGCGTAGCACCGCTAGCGGAATTACCCAAAATCACTAAATCATTGAAAAGGTAAGATGCATAATCAGAAAACAAAAAATAACAACATTCTGAATTTTGACCGACAAATTAGTGCCACGTTAAGGTGTCTCTGCGTTGGGTATAATATAGCCTGTGTTTCGGAGATAAGTTTTAGGATTTGAAATTTCAAATTTGGAGATACAAAATTTTGATTCACGATGGCCTAGGCCTCATCAATGAATCAGCTCAGATGTTTGTTTTGTTCTGGTAGCTCTAAGGGTGTTTGTAGCAGGGTATTGTGATACTATAGGGGTTGTACACAGATCGACAGAGCTTTTTAATTGATAGTTGGGCTGGGCACTTGTGAAATGCTGCCCGATATGAATTCTCTGGAAACTCTGCTCTGGGTTTTTCATGGATGGCAAGTTCTGTTTTTGATTTGTGAAGAATTTAATCTTGAAACCAGAACATGGCGGAGGATTCCAGATATGTATCCAGGTGGCCATGTAGCTGCACGCATACCTTCATTGGTTGCAATCATGAATGATCAAATTAATGATGTAAGAGTATTCAGATAATGGAATAAAGTAATAAGAAAGTTTGTTCATGGAATGTGTTGGAAAGATTCGCCATGAGAAGCTTCAACCGATGGCTGGGATCTCGCATTTCAGGTCTGTGTATTCATAGCATCCCATCACGGCAATGAAAAGTGCCGGCATTCAAGGAGCATGGAGGAGTTTTTGTTTGTAATTTTGCAAGGTTGCTAATGTTTTTTTTACTCTTCAGCTCTGTATTATTATATTGCTATCAGGATTCAACTGTATAGTTTTTGAATCAAATTTATTGACCCATGTTTCATTGGAATCAAATTTATTGACCCATGTTTCATTGGATCCTGGGTGACCACCCATTCCAGCACTACTTCAGCTCAAGTGCACTTATCTATGGAGTTCTTTCTAAAGTTGAGCCCACTTTGCTTGCAATCCCATTTGCAAAACCTTCAGCAAGTGTTGTGCTTTATGAACCAATCATTTATGAAGTTCCTTAAGCTCATCAATTGATAAGTACGAGATATTTTCCTCAGCAAGTCGAATTGTGATATTGCTATCAGGATTCAACTGTGTAGTTTTTGAGTCAAACTCATTGACCCATGTTTCACGAGTGGTTCACAAGAATCTCTCTTATGAGAATGAATGGAACACTTAGAACTCATTGCATTTAGGTGATGCTCACAGATGTGAAGCACCACGACTTCCAAGGAGGTCACCCATCCCAGTACTACTCCAGCTTAAACGTACGTGACCACGGAGTGTCCTCCAAGATTAAGCCCGATTTGCTTGCAATCCCATTTGCAAAACCTTCAATAAATATCTTTTTAATCATTCATTAAAAAACCCATTATAAAGAGCACCTTAAGCTCATGTAATTGAATATTTCTTAGAAAGAGTTTATCTATCACTTTATTCCTTCCCTGTCCCTTTTCTTAGAAATATGCAATTCACGAATATTTACTTAGAAATAAGGTATCAAAATGTTTTCTGTATTCTGTTGCTTGTATTTGGTAACATATATTGGTCAACATGTATTCTCTAAATGATAGACAATCTCTTGATTCCAATGTCCTTTTTTGGGGTTTTATAGATAGATGGGTATTTCCATAGCTGATGCATTTCTTACGACTCTGGTTACGCTGGCCAATACCAAAATTTTTTGAGGATTCTGATTTAAAGGTTTAACAATTAGGCTATTAGCGAATAGCTCAAAAATAAGATTAATAAAGCATAAGAAGGCAAACAAACTAGCAGCAAATAGAGTTGGACTTTCTTACCTATGGGCAGCAAGTGACCCATCTAATGGGGGAATTATAGTGCCCCTTAGGGTACTTAAACCTGTGCCAATTCCTGTTTTCAAGGTATGATCAGGGCGAGGACAGCAAAGAGCACACATCTGAAGATGATGATGTGAAGGATGATAAAAGCTAACGCTAATGATTATCTTGTTCATATATTCCCAGGAATCAAAAATAATTTAAGGACTTTTTATGGTATTAGTTTTGCCAAGCATAAGACCGTTTGAATAGAGTTTTGGTTTTTACATGAACTGCATGTTATAACAACGTACGCTTAATGTTTAAATATGACTACCTCAATAGCAATTACACCTCTTACTAATTAACGATGAGTACAGCAGGGCTGGGTTGTGGTGCCCTGTTTATTGTGTCTAGCAAATTACAGTCATTGATTCGTTAAAAATTGATGCAGAAATACAATATCAAGCACAATAAAACAAAATACAAAGAAAATAAGCAAATATTCATAGAGAGGTAATGGATAGAATTTATCTGTAACATATCCTTAACCAAGTCATAATTCACCATGACCATGAAAAAAATCATGGGTGAATGGGAAATGAATGAAAAAGAATGCTCGCTGAGAGGAGGCTGGGCGTGAGCTAGGGCCTCCGTGCCCTAGCTCTTTTTTCTGTTGGGCTGCTTTTGCGTGGGGTGGATCTGCTGCCTGCTACCGTTTGTTGCGGGTCTTTCTCAATCTTTTTTCTCTTGCCTGTTTTTGCTATTGGGGCTGGGGTTTTTGTGTGTGGAGTGTTGGTGTGTATTGCTTGCAAGGGTGTTCTCAGCTCTGTGTTCTGATGGCTGCATGTGGAGCGGCCTCTACTTTGACAATTGTTGGGGTTATGGCTTCTCATGGAGCTTCTTCTGGGATTAATTTGCAACCGCAAGCTTCGACTTTTGTTGGGGAGAGCTCGAAGTTAAAAAAGGTTAATGGTTGTTTACCTCGCAGTCAAGATCGCCCTGTTCTAGTCATTCCTCCGGAGGCAGTTCTGGAAGATGTCGAGTACTGGACTAAGCATGCTTTGATCTGCAAGTTTCTTGGGATCCGAATCTCTTTGTCTGCTCTTGAAGCCTGGATCCGTCGCTCGTGGCAAATAGATGGCGATATGGACATTATGTTAGCAGGGAATAGCTACTTCATGGTGGTATTCTCTTGCATGTCTGATCGGGATCGCGTCTTTGAGGGCGGCCCATATTTTTGTCAAACCCTGGCATACGGGGTTCAACTCTGCGGAGGATCTCCCTTCAAAGGTTCCTGTGTGGGTTCGCCTGCCGCGCTTGCCTCTTGAGTTTTGGAGAGAGGACATCCTGCGCCAGATAGCTACTTTGCTAGGGACGCCTGCTACCATCGCACATCAATCCCTCGACAAAAAGGTTCTCTTTTGCCCGCATTTGTGTTGAAATTGATTTGAATAACCCATTGCTAGATTCTCTGGAAATTTGTCTTGGCTCATCATCCTGGGTACAACAATTAGACTGAGTCTTTACCTTTCCATTGCCGATTATGCCATGAATATGGCCATCTCCAGCGTATGTGCCCCCAAGCTTCTAAGAGGCCCAGTGGAGGCCCTGGGGGATCTTCTTCCTCCTCAGACCTTAAGGTGGATACTGATGGCAAAGAC
>MU227043.1:614263-625124 GCA_018584345.1 Thuja plicata
GGATATTTGCGCTCGCCTCTCCTTTCCTCTCCATGGTGGAGCTCCTCTGTCAGCTACCCACCGCTATGGTAGTAGAGCCAAACATCATTTTCAGCGGGTTAATCGCGAGGGGCGTTGGACTCCTCCTTTGCCTGGAGTTATTAAAATCAACACTGATGCCTCCTCCCGGGGGAATCCTGGCCCTGCTAGCATTGGGGGAGTTGGGCGCAGTAGTTTTGGAGATGTCCAGTTTCTTTTTTCTATTCACAAAGGAGTTCATACCAACAATCTCATGGAGGCCGTCACCATTCTGGTGGCTGTGGAGCATTGTTGCGTGCATGGATGGCGTAGTATTATCTGTGAAGTTGATTCACAAGTTATTGTGAATTTACTGAATAGACAAGAGCTTTCTGAAGTCTGCTAGTAGCTGACTTTGGTTATTAAGCAAATTCTCCAGTTGTGCAGGTCTCTTGACTCTGTTACTTTTACTTATATCCCCCGTGAGTGGAATGGTGTTGCTGACTGCCTAGCTAAATGGGCTTCTGAGCATGGGCAGGGCTGGAATATTGTTGACTAGAGCCTCCTTCCCCCTGATTTATCTCATAAGCTAGATCAACTTGTTGTTCAGGATATGGCTCCCTAGAGCTCTTTGTTGTATTGTTCTCTTTGGCTTTCAATAAAAAATTTACCCCTCTTTTAGTCAAAAAGTCATAATTCATCTTGCTCGTTCCATCTTACTTTACGTCGTTAGTTTCTCCCAAATAAATACCGCTAGACAATACTAACTTCGTCTCCATGTATGTAATTACCTTATCACTTGTGTATGATATTTTTATCCTCTACAATTTTCTGTAATTTTTAATTTGTTTATCCCTTTTTTTTTCATCACTCTCTTTCAATATTCACCATTTTTTATTTAAATTTCTGTGAGAATTTTTATTATAATCATTGATATACTTATATATACATTTCAAATTAATATGCTACAGTCAAACTGCATCTAATTACACTCTTCAATTTACCATCACACAGACCACCCAAAAAAAACTTTTAAACTAAATCAAAAAATAATGGATAAAGTAACTCAACATATCCTGAAGTCAAATATTTCTATTGTGAAACCCTAATCATGCAACACACTTCCCCATTCAGCCCTATAAAATTTGAATTCATGGGAGGCTATAAGATTTGTTATAGACAAAAAATCAGTTTTAAACATTAATTCACATTACGAAACTCTATGAAACACAAATCCCACATTCAGCTCTACACACAAGGAAATGGGAAATTTGAACTCTAAGAAGCTATAAAATCTGTTATAGACAAAAATCAGTTTAAACCCAAAAATACTTAAAGACCTCTCTTAAGCTAAAAGTTTCCATTGTGAAACAATAATCTACATCACAAAACTCTATGAAACACACTTCCCCTCATTCAGTCCTACGCACAGGGAATGGAAAATTTGAACTCTTAGCAGGCTATAGATCTGTTATAGGCAAAAATCAATTTAGCCTCAAAATAATGAGAGTCAATGTTGAGAATAGTTGAGAGCTCTTTTGGACCAAGCTTGACCATACAATTTGGAAATTCGATATTGAAGGCACTAGTAGATATGATTCAAGTCCAATTGCTTTTGGTTGGATCTTGTGAAATAATCTTGGCTCTCCCATTGTCCTTGGAGCTGGCTACTCTGGCCAAAATATTAATAATCTTGCTGAAGCTGAAGCTACTATGGTGGGTATTTTTAATTTTAGGTTCCGCTAGGTGGGTTCACTTGCTGCTGAATGGAAGGTGACTCATATCTTATTAATATTCCGAAGAAAAATCTTTTTGGTACTGGCAATCAAGATAGAGAGGAAGTGTGCAAGGTTCTTCACACTATTCTGTTGGTCACTATCCATCATGTTCTGCGCTTGGACAATAACACAGTAGATTGGTTCGTTAATTGAGCCACATTTACAATAGATTTTAATAAGAGAAAGTTTTCCTTGAGACGAAATCAATCAAGTAGAGTTTGGTAAATTGCTAGGCTTATGAAAGATGTGAATATATCTGCTGCTATTTAATTTGTCTGGTGTTTCCTTCAAAAAATTTATATTCCTATATACTTATTTGACTTCGATACCCTACAATCTGTAACTTATCAATTCTCTGCCATTTCCGGTTGTAACAGCAAAATTCTGATTAGTATGAGTAGAATTTTTTTAGTAAATAAAAAAAAGAAACAATTTCTAAAGCTAGAGATAGATCCTGAACTGAATTATGTGGAAAGCAGAGTTCTCGACCGTAAAACCCTCATCCACAACAATAGAGACAAGGACTGAAAATTGCAGCTGTGATAAAATAATAACACTTAAATGCTCTTTAATTTTCTGTAATAATAGTATCCAAAGACAACAGGCATTTACTCAACCAGAAAATCGATAACAAATGTCAACCAGAAAATCGATAACAAACCAAGCCTAGTGAAGCGCCCGGACATACATTTGATGGCTGTGTAACGGTATTTATGCATTTTTCCGTAAATTATAATTTTGTTTTCTGAAAGACTGTATCACATGAAGGGGGAGGCTATTTGGGATAAATTGTCGAAAACTTATATAGGATATTTCTTGTGTATGCATTTTTAAAATAAATAACTATTAATATTTCAAATAGCTTTCAATGAATAACATTAAAAAAAAATTGCTTCGGCAGGAAGGGTCGAGCATCAAATTTAGGGCCTGATCTGCGCCAGAACGTTTCGAACACTCGTAGTCTCACAAAACCCGTAGTATAAAGTTCCCAAACCCTGTAAAATTTTCATTTTTTATTGACCACAAATTACATAAGTTTATCACTCAATCATGTACCAGGTCGGCTGCTGGCACGCATTTTGTGCGCTTTGACTCGAACACAAATAAAAACAAAATGAACAGACAGGCTACGATAAATATTTGAACAACTTATAAATATTCCGTACAAACCGAATTTCCCATTTAATTCACCGAACGAATAACATCTTCTCATCAATTAAAGCAAGAAACAACATAGAGCGAAAGAGGGACCTGAGAAGTGCATTGATCGCCCTTTAAATCGGCTTCTTCGCTTCTGCCTTATTCTAAACTATGCTTTTTTCCTCCTCTTGCGTCCTATTTCACCATGTTCTTCACCTCTGTCATTTAGTAAATGTTTTCTCTCGCTCTACGTTTGAGCTTAGAAAACAAGGGTTTCAAGTTTCGTAAGTTTTCTGTAGACTATCAGTTTCGTGTTGTACAAGAGGACGGGACATACACATTTAAAAATGCATGGAAGCTTCTCTAAAGACCAATACCCCACCTCTGAAAATGTTTGTGATTTTGATATTAGCGACTGAAATGCATTCGATAGTCAGCAGCTTGCGAAACATTACATGCCATCGATTTCCCGTGTTTACTGTACAAGATCTTACTTTTTTTCTGGTGGGCACTATCAACGTAAAGAAATGAATTTTTTTGCAGGAAGGCAGTAAATGATGTTGTGAACAATCTCATTTAATTTGGGTACACAATTCTCTGATTGTATTGCAATGGATCTATTGTGGCTTGAAGAACTGTCATACCAGTCCACAAAAGGGATATGTTACAGGTATATTGTGACGAACACACCCTTATCAGTAGGTCAGTAGGGCCCGCCTCTTCATTTGGACAAATGTGGGAATGTCAATTTTATAGTCAAATAATTGAGGTTCGAAGTCAATGGCTTCTTGGTTGTTGGTGAGGTTCAATGTTTTTTTAACAAGTCTAGTGGGATGTCACATCTGTCACATCCCTCATTTTGCTCTTCAACTAATCTGAAATAAACAAGCAATCACACCTTGGTGTGCAATGGGTACACTCAAAAAGGTGTGGAAATTCAATTAGGAAATAAATTGTCTATTTTCACATACAATTGTGTGGTAAATGAGGTCAACAAGTAGGCCATTTAGCAAATGATGTTGCACGCCTCTCTCTATCTATCTATGTCTCCTCCCCGTGTGTCCACCTAGACCTCTATATCTATATCTCTATTTCATTATCTCTCCATCTCTCTACCCATATATCTCCCCCTCTTTCTACCTCTCTCTATATATCACTTCATATCTCTATCTTTATCTTTCTATCCCTCCTCTCTTTCTCTTCCTATTTTCTTATCTACATATTTAACTCTTCCAAATCTATTTATCCCTCTTCTCTTCATATCACTCTCCTTTGTCTTCATTTTTATTTTGAGTCTACTGGTAATGGAACCTTATTTACTTATCGATTTAGAAGCTTTGTTTCATTTGTTATTTGAATGTCAACAAACTAGCTCAACAAATCAACAATAGAAATGGTATCCACAATTCTTGCAAGATGACTGAATCTATTCTGACCATTTGTCTAAAAAGCAAAGCAAGATGAAAAAAGAAAGCTTGCACTGTGACATCATATCCACTTGCATTTACAATTCACCGTATCTTGATCTGATCTTGACTCACTGTTGGAAAAAAAACTAGAAAATTGCACAACTGATTTCCCACACAAGAAGAAAATATTATGTATGTTTTAATTATATTCCTCCAACATTTTCCACTCAATTTTAAACTAGCTCCTTAGTATTATGGGTTACTCCTTAAAAGAGAAAAAAATACAACCGCAATTAAAAACATAAATCTGACGGTGCACACGGCTTGGATTTGGTGCTTTAGCCCCATACATTTTTTGTTTATTTAAATTATCTCATTATGTATGGAAGAAGAAAATTATCTCATTTTTTGTTTATTTAAATTATCTCATTAATACTATCTACCCTTACTTGATAAAACTTCCTCTCAAATAACCATCAGACTTAGCTAACTTGTTACACAACTTACTCGATGCCTTTATTATTTGATGAGTGGGTTATGCAGGGAGCCGTCATTTGTTTTATTGTTCTTCTGACAACTGCTCCTTAAGTATAGAACACACTCAAACCATCGTAAAACCCCTTTTTAAGTTACTCGAAGCTTCATTTCATCCGATACAAATGATGCTTTAAATTCTTTATTGCATAAATGCCCTAGAATAAAATAGTGCTCCATGTTACTTAGCCTCTAAGTTACTCAAAATTGTGCCTTACTCGATGAGTTATTTCAGCACTTTGGACAATTGTCGCATGTGAATTTTTTGACATCACCCATTATCGGGTAAATTTCTCCTTCTCTAGAAACCTTTTCAACTTACCTGATGGTGAATGTTATTCGAGATGACATCATTACTCAGACCCTTCCTCTTTCGAATAACTTTTGTATCATTTTTTGGTTGGGTTACTCAACACAACTTTTATTCGATGAATCATGTGAAGCGGCCCCATCACATTTCAAATAACTTTATCCATCATTATTCAACCTGTCAACTTATTCGTAATAATATTTTATCCAATATTTGTTACTGGGTCCAACAAGTCAATCCTCTTTTATGCTTTCACTTATCAGATAAGTTCTTCTCCGCCACCGCTTGATTCTTCTTACTCGACAACCCATATTGTTTGAAATTTTGCATCTTATATTTGCCAACCCTTTACTTTGGTGATTTTATTTTGGAGAATTTATTTGCTTCGATTGACAACATTTTGGATTACTCAAAGTCTTCTTTTTCTCAATGAAGTAGTTCAAAGATGGTCATTGCGATGAGGACGAAATGTCGCATCAGAAGTTTCAAAATAGGAGCAGGGGGAAGAAATTGATTGTAGGGTGTTGGTGATCAATTCACCACATGAACCAGTTTATCGTTGGATTATTTTGCGTTTCATCTATATATGCACAAATTTGTGGAGATAAAAAAATGAAAGCTAATCCAGACAAGGGCACATTTGCTTGTTTGACATGATACAAGTAAGTTGTAATACCCACCCCTTAGTCTGCCTTTCTGTTTTAGAATTTGAACTCTTTTAGACCTTTTTATGTATGTGTTAGTTTATTCAGTTGGCTTTAAGGATATTCATGTTTTACTTTTCATTATATTATTGATCCATTTTTTAGTTGTATTATATCATCTATTTGCATATGGTCTATGATTATTTCATGTTGGTTATGTATATGTTATGATGTCATTTTGATTATGGTTTTCTAACAGTATTGGCCCTATATCTATATGCACATGGATGGGTATGGTATTGGACAGAGTCATAGTTACTTGCTTCGGCGAGATCCACACGATAAACTAGTCTCAACCATTGTTTTTTATAATATATGTATATTGATGAATTAAAACTGATTGAACATTTGAACATGACAAGTTGATGATACCCGAGCTACAGAAGTAAATGTAAGACATTAAATTAGTTAATGTATTGTATTGTCATTGATGTCAACTTAATATGGTATGATTTCTCATACACATATTGTTACAACACTTGAAGATCAAAAGAGATAATTTTTTTGTCATTGGTAACCATATGCACCGAGTGACAGTGAACCCCAAGCACATAAGTTCACAGTGATACCCGATGGACAGTGTTTCTCGAAGGACAATATTTTCTAAGAAAGAGGTACACATGAGCAAGTGTTATCGAGAAGAACTGAAGACATTTCCAAGGATAACTGAAGTCATGCCCGAGATAACTATAGTGTCACCGAGCATAACTAAAGTCTTGACCGACAGGAACTGAAGTTCAAGATACAAAAAAACAACTTAGTTGGCAGAGCTAAATTTAAGAGATAACTGTTTAATTGCTTTATTTCCATCGACCAATTAAAAGATAAAGATATGGAGATTTAAAGCATGTTTTATTCCATAAAACAAGGAGAGATTTACAGAATAAAACTAAAGCAAGCATGGCGAGAATTTCGGATCAAGAAGTGATCCACAATGAAAACAAGAAGAAAGAATTGAGAAATCATGTCTATATAAAGAGACAAGTAATTCATAATCAAGAGAGAAATGCTGGAGAATATTGTGTGAAGAAAAGAAGTCTTCATACAGATCTGATCATACATGATAAGGAGCAAGAGCCAAGAATTATATAGACACCAAGCAACAGAGAAACAATCAATCACCCTGAGAAAGAATGGGCCCTCTGTTCATTAATGGAGGTTAGGTTGGGGTTTGAATTGATTTGAATCATAGGGACCATAGTGATACTCTTGTCAAAAGGAAATGGACAAATGGCGTCCAAAGAGTATTTCATTTTAGGTTTCTTCTTCTCTTGTTTGAGATTTGTGAGCTTTGTTTGCATTAGATTGAGCTGTTTGGTGAGAATAGATATTGGGTTTGGTACCTCCTTCTTGAGTTTTTCCACGTCATAATCTTTGGGTAATTTGACACCTATGGATGCCAGATGGAGGAAGTATTTTTCTTTATCGTCACTAATTATCTGTTCCAATAGCTTGTGGATCCGTTTACTTTGTTTGAGTTTTTCGTAATTGTCCTCGAGGATCTCCTCTTCACTGTCTGATCCAAACGGATTATGTTCAAACTTGGGTCTTTCTTCCTCTTCTGTGCCTTCGGATATTTTACCATCATTATAACCCTCAAAAGCTTTACTCCATTCGTTAGTGTGGCTATCCATTTGAGGGGAATCTAGATCAAGAAGGGAACTGCGAGAAGATTCTCCTTGAAAGTGTGGTGTTTTAGGAGGCACTTTCGATCCTTTAGTTGTGTACTGGTTGCATCTTGTGTTAACCATGAAGTTTGTTTCTCAACTTTGTTAACGTTTCTCAATAGTGTAAGTAAGGATTTCAGATCGTTCAAGTGGGCGTGTCTAGGTAAAAGTAACAGTTTGTTGTTGGTGGATGTAAATGATTCCAGCATCAAAGGGTTAGAATGCCCTGATAGTGAGCTGAGAACCAAGTTGTTGATAGGAAACGGGTAGACCACATGTATTGAACTGATCATGAAAGACTGAGTAAGCATGCAAGGTGGATGTTTCAAAAATATTTTGAAATATATTAGGGAGACTAGAAGAGACAACAGGAACCAGCTAAAGAGCAAAAAAGGTATCCTAACCAACTGAGACTTTCTAAGAAAAACTACTACAAATGCTCACTGTCCCGAATGCGAGCTCCCAAATGCGAGCCTCTGATGGTACCAGATGCGATCCTAGAATCTAGATGCGAATTTTTGCTGACCAAATGCGATCCTAAATACCAAATGCGATCCTAAACATTACATGCGACTTGGGAAATATAGGATGTGATCTTATGATGTCTTTGTTAGTTTCGGTCAGTTCTGAAAAGTTTATTTTTGAAGTGCGTGAAGTTGCTTGTTTCTAGATTGCGTCAAGAGGTGTCGTAAGGTATGAAAAACACTTGTACTCCAGGGTTTGAAATTTGTTGATTGTTTTGAGGAGCTTATCTTTTTAATGATCTTTTGAACACGTCAAACAGTTTTGCATTGTTAAGAGGGTGAAACAAACACTCTTCTTTTCCTATTCTCTAGGTGGAGGATGAAAATCTTTGCTTGTTGACTCAGGTACACACTCAAATGCTAATCAAAATACAACCATCACCAAACACACAATGACTCCAGTCACGATGTTGTATTAGCCGACTCCAAACGCAAGTGAGGGCACAATATGACGAGTGTCTTGGGGCAATTACTTTTTGCCTTGCACAAAGATTATCACCCTTTCAGGGATGAATCGAGAATTGTTTCAGTTAAAGTTGTAGATTATTGAGCAATCCGTTCGAAACTGTCCCCCATAGAATTGCACAAGGAAAAATCTAGGCGTATAGCCCTATGAGTACCTGAATATATGTAGTCTTGCAAGCAAGATTCAAGCGGCTCCGCTCTACATATACCTAGATATGTTCAAGGAATGATGTCAAAATTTCAAGAACAAAACCAGTTCCGTCTTTTGAGGCTTTGGCCTACAAGGAAGCAACTATTTATAGTGAGTTGGAAGGGTTGCCGTAAAACCTGTCCTCACTTGGGTCATTCCCGGGAGATTTTTTCCTCAACCGGCAGGCCCTCTACTGTTTAAATGTATGTAACCAGGATTTGCAAGCTTTGGATGTCTGGATTTCTAATTCTTCCGAAGAAGAAGAGTATACTCTCCTAATCTAAACCGTTTTCTCCCAAAACACCCAAAGCAAAGTTCATTCCTTCAAGCTATGTTGAGCTCGATTTAGTTTTTCCTATTTTAAAGAAAACAGGATGCTTGAAAAGGAAATTTTGCCTTGTTCAATTAACCACAAAATTTAGTGAGTTGTTTGTTCAATTTCTGATTCTAAAAGAAATTATAAGATTGAACTTGTTCTTTGAACCGCAATATTTAGTGACTTGTGTTGTTCATTTAATGATCCAAAAGATTTATACAATGTGATTGCTTGTTCATTTACCCCCTAATTTTTATCACAAATGATAAGACAACGTCTGACTTTCTGATTTTCCTCAAGAGGAAAAGAGCATATTATCTGGTTGTTTTAGCAAGTGTGGAGAAATGGTCTTAAGTTTGGAAAACTTTGAAAGGGGTTAGTATTTGAAAGCAATTGAAAAATCCTACAACCACACACGTTAGAAATGTCTTCCAACTCCCGAATAGAACCTGCAATCACTTGTTAAGTTGTTTAAGATGTCAAGAAACACAACTGGTTAAGCGTTAGAATTAACCAAATGAAGACCACAATAATTTTAACCAGATGCGAGCCTAAAATAACAAGATGCGATACCATATACTAGATGTTATCTAGCATCTCGGATGCTATGCAGAAATTACCAGATGCTATCCAGCATCCCGGATACTATGCAAAAATTACCAGATGCTATCCAGCATCCCGAATACTATGCAAAAATTACCAGATGTGACCCAGCATCTCGGATACTATGCAGAAATTACCAGATGCGACCCAGCATCCCAGATGTGACTGAATGTTCCCCAGATGTGAGCCTAAACTGAAAATGACCCGAGAAATCCCGGATGTGAGCCTCATTTTCTGTGGTGCGATGGCGTATGCCAGATGCGATCCAGAATGATCAGAAGCGAGCCTGTTACAGAAATCTGGGCATGCAAATTAGTGAAAAAGTGATTTAAAATGAGGCCAAGTCAGAAATTATGCCCCACGGTGGGCGCCAGAAATGTGTGTGTATTTGGGTACCTGATAAGAGAGACACAACACATCAATGAGTCATTGCATTAGTTCAAAAAGGTTAGATAAGCATGTAAAACCAACTAATATCGACCTATTTCCTTCTAACTAAGAAGAGTGTGATTAATAACATAATAGCCCTCAGATTATGCTACAATCAGTGACATATACGACTTAGCATGAAGGATTTTAGTTTTAAAACAAGCTAAAAAGATGAGAAAACATGCATCCTAGCTCTAAGAATGGAAATAAGAACAATGTGAAAGCATGAAATAAGAAGTGAAATGTGATTCTAAGATTAATCTAACAGCATAACATTGTATTTTCAATATGAGGTGAAGGCTTATTTGCTCTCAAAAATGGCTTATATTTATAGAATAATGGGAGAGAGAGAGAGAGGGGAGACAAGGCTCATTTATGAGTTAAGGGACTCATTAATGGAGGTGTAAGAGCCATTAATGCCTTGGGCATTAATAAGGCATGGAGGAGACATAGGCTTAAGGCATCTTCATTAATGAGGCATTAATGAAAGCCTTAAAGAAGTATGGGAAGGGTGTAAGACTCAACTTGGCAAGTTGGTCCTTTAGGAAAGTCATGCTTAAGAAAGTTGACTTTCTCAAGTGGGTTGAGTTGCTAATCATTTCTTAATGAATGTGACAACATTAGGAGGTGGGTTAGGGTAAAATTAGGATTAGGATTAGATTAGCAAGGGGTGAATGGGTTGAGAAGGGTTAGAACCCAGGGTAGAAGTGGTTGAGATAGGTTAGGTTGGGGTTTAGGAGAATATTAATTAAATGAATTAAACTTATTTAATTCATTCAAAAATAGGAATTTAAT
>MU227043.1:634030-673632 GCA_018584345.1 Thuja plicata
CCTTACTGCTCGGTTTGAACTGTTTGATCGGTGAGCTTTACTGAATGCTCGGTATAGGCTGTGGGCTGAGTGATGAGCTCGGTAAGCATTCAAAACCGAATAAGTGTTTTCACTAAGTGCATTCACTGATGTCAAATGTATCATTATTCCAACACATGGAGGAGATGCTAATGTGCTGAGAGCTAAGGCTGAAAGCCTAAGAGGAAATTTTGATGACCTCAGAATGAAAGGAGAGAACATCACTCAATATAGTGACCGAATCAAAGAGGTTTTCAATGCCATCGGAGTAGGAGGAACACTAGATGAAGAAACAGTGGTAAGTAAAATTCTAAGAACCTTACTTCATGTTTATGCTATTAGAGTATCTGCTATTCAAGAAATGAGAGTAGTAGCTGGTAGCAATGTTACTCTTGATAGTTTGATTGGTAGAATTATTTCATTTGAGATGAATAACTATGACAACAGTGTCTTACCATCTATTGAGTCTGCATTTAAGTCTTATTTGAAAGTAAGAAAATCAAGTAACAAACACACTATGAGAAAAGATAGTGAAAGTGATAGTGATGAAGAAGAACTTGATGAGATTGAAGCCCTAATGGCTAGAAGACTACAAAGAAGTAAAGGAAGGTATAAAGGTAAACTAACCTTGGTATGTTTTAATTGCAAAGAAATTGGTCATTTTGCTGCTAGATGCTCTAACAAGAGAAAGGATGAAAGAGACAGCAATGGAACTTATGAAAATAAGTATGATAGAAGTGATGATTGAGGCTACAGAGGCAACTGACAGTCTGACAGAAGAGATAACCGAGACTACAAGGTCAAAGAAAGAAGGTTTGTTACTTGAAAAAAGCAGAACATTCTAGCACTGATTTTGATGAAGATATTGAGGTAGTATATGTTTCTATGAAGGTTGATTCAGACGAAGAAGAAAGGTATGTAGAAACTGCACTCATATCTAAAGTTAGCAAAAATGATGTCTGAATTATTGATAGTGGGTGTACTCACCACATAACTAGAAATAAGGAAAAGTTTGAAACTTTTGAATATTATAATGGTCGATCAGTCATAATGCGTAATGACACACCTTGTCCAGTTGATGGAAAAGGAACCATAATATTGAATAATATGATCAGATGTGAAAATGCATATTGGGTAAAAGGACTTAACTATAACTTGTTGAGTGTTTCACAGATGAATAAAATAGGACACCGAGTTATATTTGAGAGAAAAAAGGCAAAGATCTATAATGAATCAGGAAAGCTGATTGGTACTGGTGAACAAACAAAAGGTAACCTATTCTATCTTGATAATATTGAGACCACTTGTTTATTAGCTAGAAACAAAGACACTTGGTTATGGCATAAAAGGTTATGTCATGTGAGTTTTGACAACATGGTCAAGATAAGTAAAAAGATAAAAGTGAGAGGCTTATCGAGCATCTCAAATCCCGACCATGTCATGTGCAAGAATTGTCAAAAAGGTAAAATGACAAAGTCTAGTTTCAAGAGAAAAAAAAATTCATCTAATTCTATTCTAGAGTTAGTCCATACTGAGTTATGTGGACCAATGAGAACAAAGAGCTATTATGGAGATAGATACTTCATTCTATTTGTTGATGACTATTCTAGGATGATGATTGTTATGTTCTTAAAAGAGAAATCAGAAGAATTCAAGATGTTAAAATGGTATAAGGCTATAGTTGAAAAACAAAGTGGAAAAGATCTAAAATGCTTAAGATCAGATAGAGGAGGAGAATTTATTTCTGATGAATTCGCTAACTTTTGTAATGAGCATGGAATTAAAAGACAGGTTTCTGCACCGAGAACACCTCAGTAAAATGGGATTGATGAAAGAAGAAATAGATCAATTGTTGACTATGCCAGAACATTCATGATTGAGAAAGGCATCACACAAACATTTTGGAGAGAAGCTGTAAGTATTGTTGTCTACACACTAAACCGAGTTCAATTGAAGAAAGACGCAATGAAGACACCTTATGAGCTATGGTATGGATACACCAAATGTGAGTTACTTTAGAATCTTTGGAAGTCAATTCTATATTCATAAAGATGATAGAAATGGGAAACTTGATTCTAAAAGTGATCAAGGAATATTTCTAGGACATTCTACAAAAAACAAAGCTTATAAATGCATGAATTTGTCTTCTAACAAAATCATTGAAAGTGCAAATGTCAAAGTGGATGAATATGCTGAGAAAAATAATGAGGAAAGAAAAAAGGAACCAAGAGATTACAAAAGATTCATCTACACTGAAGAACCTGACACCTTGCTTGAGCAACAGAATAATGCAATTGAGCATCAGGCTACACACACCAAAAATCAGGAAATTGCTGACAATGATGAACCGAGAGATAATGAAGATCAGGATGATGAACAGAAATATGAACCTGTACTTTCTAAGTATGTCAGAAGACACCATCCACAGGAATAGATAAATGGTGACAAAAGACCTGGAATGAGAAAGAGTAAGTCACTAAACACTAGATGTTTGATTTGTGATTTTGAGCCTAAATTTGTTAATGTTGCACTTGAGAATTAGGAATTGATTAGTGCAATGAATGAGGAGATTGAACATATTGAGAAGAAAAAGACATGGACATTAATACCTAAACCGAATGACAAAAATATTATTGGCACCAAATGGATATTCAGAAACAAACTGAATGAGAATGGAGAAGTCACAAGGAACAAAGCAAGACTGGTATGCACAAGAAGAAGGTATTAAACATTGAAAAACCTTTGCACCCGTTTCTAGGCTAGAAGGAGTAATAATTCTACTTTCTTATGTTTCTTTCAAAGGATTCAAAGTATACCAAATGAATGTAAAATATGCATTTCTGAATGGAATACTAGAAGATGAGGTATACATTGAACAACCTAAAGGGTTTGTTGGTCCTAACAATAGGAACATGGTTTGTAGACTACACAAAGCATTGTATGGATTGAAACAAGCACCGAGAGCAGGGTACGAAAGAATTCACTCTTATCTCATTAGTATTGGATTTATTATAACAAGTGAAAATAGCAATCTATATTTAAAAGGAGATACTGATGATAAGATCTTGATTGCTGAGATATTTGTTGATGATATCATATTTGGAGGTCATGATATACTTTGAAAATCATTTGTTGATGAAATGAGAAAAGAATTTGAGATTTCAATGTTTGGAGAGATCAAATTCTTTCTTGGTCTATAGATTCTACAGCAGGATGAAGACATTTACATCACACAATCCAAGTACATCAAAGAAGTTTTGAAGATTTTCAAAATGGATGAATCCAAACCAGTTGGAACACCTATGGAAACCAGATGCAAATTGAAAAAGGAAGACAAGGCAACCAAGGTAAATCAGACCTTGTATAGATCCATGATTGGCAAGCTAATGTATGTTGTACACACTAGACCTAATATAATACATACAGTTGGTATAGTTGCAATATTATCTGCTAATCCAAAGGAATCACACATGACTGTTGTCAAGAGAATTTTGAGATACCTAAAGAATATTGAAGACTATGGGTTGTGGTATAACAAAGAAGGAAAATTTGAGCTACAAGTTTACATTGATGTTGATTGGGCTGGAAACATAGATGACAAAAAGAGAACAACAGGAGGAGCATTCTTCATGGGTGATAGACTTGTCACATGGATAAGAAAGAAAAAATGATGCATCTCTCAATCAACTATAGAAGTAGAATATGTGGCTGCTGCTACAAATTGCTCTAACATTGCATGGATCAAACAACTAATGAAAGGTATGAATATGGAGATTGTTGATCTAGTGATTATCTATTGTGATAATACAAGTGCAATAAACATCTCAAAGAACCCTGTAATGCATGCTAAGACAAAACACATATCTATTAAGTATCATTACTTAAGGGAAAAATTTCAAGACAAAGAGGTCATGCTTGAATATGTTCAATCCAAAGAACAGCTAGCAGACATATTCACAAAGCCATTGCCTAAAGATATATTTGAGTACCCGAGGAAGAGAATACGGGTCCGACCCTTGTCTACTAGCCAATAAGCTGATTAGGAGGCTGCATCAACCTGCACATTATCAAAAGATCAAGCATGTTGATGCAATATGAGATATGGACATAAATGAAAAATGAGTACACTAAAGGTACACATCTGAACCGAACACCAGAGATAAGTTGGCTATTGAAGAGATGATTATATTTTAGTTTGGAATTATTGTCAAAGGGAGAGGAATACTCAATGAAATATGCACTCCAACAAAGGGAGAGACTCACAATGATGAAATATTTGTCAAAGAGAGAGATTATCAAAGGGAGCCATATAGAAGAAGAGATCATAAAAGGGAGAGAATGAAAAAAGGGAGAGAAATATTCAATGAAATAACCATCCATAAAAGGGAGAGAATTGGAGAGAGTTAACATTGCATATCTATCCAGAAAAGGGAGAAGAGATTCTACATCAAAGTCAAAAAATAGAATTGCTACATCTATCCAGTGAAGGGATTAAAGAAAGGGAGAGAAAGCACTCTGCAAGATTCAAATCTAAGCTATAAGAGCTTACCGAGAGTCAGATATTTGAATTAGTTATAGAAAAAAAAATTTGGTATGATATGACATATTTCATATTGTGTTGGTATTGTGTTTCCATCAATGCCAAAGGGAGAGATTGATGAACTTTAGTTGATTGAATGTTTGTAGATGACAAGTTGATGATACTCGAGCTACAAAAGTAAATGCAAGACATTAAATCAGTTAATGTATTATATTGTCATTGATGTCAACTTAGTATGGTTTGATTGCTCATACACATATTGTTACAACAATTGAATATCTTAAGAGATAAAAAATTTATCGTTAGTAACCATATACATCGAGCAACAGTAAACCCTGACAGATAGTGAACCTCAAGCACAGAAGTTCACAGTGATACCTGACGAACAGTGTTACCCAACGGACAGTATTGCCCGAGCAAGTGTTACCGAGCAGAATTGAAGACATGCCCAAGGAGAACTGAAGTCATGCCCGAGATAACTGCAATGTCACCAAGCATAACTGAAGTCTTGACCGACGGGAACTGAAGTTCAAGACACAAAAAAACAACTTAGCTAGCAAAGCTAAATTTAAGAGACAACTGTTTGTTTTCTTTATTTCCATCGACTAGTTAAAATCTAAAGATAAGAAGGAGATTTAAAGCATATTTAATTCCAAAAAATAAGGAGAGATTTACAGAATAAAACTAAAGCAAGGATGGCGAGAATTCTGAATCAAGAAGTGATCCACAATGAAAAAAAGAAGAAATAATTGAGAAATCATTTCTATATAAAGAGACAAGTAATTCATAATCAAAAGAGGAATGTTGGAGAATATTGTGTGAAGAAAACAAGTCTTCATACAGATCTGATCAAATAGGCTAAGGATCAAGAGCCAAGAATTTTGTAGACATCGACTAACAGAGCAACATCATTCACCGAACATAACAAAGAGGGGAGTAAAGGAATTAAAGAGTACATTGATCAGAGAGGTATTTGAGCTTACAATAGATCTGAATATCTGCAAGTTAAAGTTGCATTGTGTAAACAGATCATTCACTATTTTAGTTTAACCATTGATTTAGAAAATCTCTTAACAGAGTGGGATTTAACCATCCTTATTGTATTGAGATACTCAAGAGTATCAAAAGGTTTCTCAAGTTGACATCATAGTGAATGATAGGTCAAATGACTAACTATTAGTGATAAATCCTCTAACAAGGTCACACTTAACAGTGTGTTTGTAGCCTTTAACGGGGTTGGCTCTTCACCGAGCTCACTTCAGAGGGGTGAAAATTTTGGGTTACCGGTCTCAAGTGGTTTATCCCTTAACAAGGTTTTCACATTAAAATTCATGTGTCAAATGTGTATTCATATTCATTTCTTTGATATTTTTCTTTACACATAATTGATTATGGACTGGTCGGTAATAACTAAAGTTCATTTACTGCATTTCGGTAAAGTCTAGAAAAGAGATACAATGGAGATCACCGAACAGTTTATAT
The DNA here is from genome assembly GCA_018584345.1 of Thuja plicata. Lineage (NCBI taxonomy): Eukaryota > Viridiplantae > Streptophyta > Pinopsida > Cupressales > Cupressaceae > Thuja > Thuja plicata. Next base: position 640,071 of record MU227043.1, read on the forward strand.
ATTTGATTGAAAGTTTATTGAAGGCATACATCTTGTACGACTGTAAAGATAACTGAAATAATCATTTTTGATTAATTGGTTGAGGCCACTGATTCACCCCCCCTCTCCGTTATTTCTAACATATGTATGTTCATCTTTGTGATGACATGTTTGCAGGTACCGGGCTACGTCTTCCCTGAATTAGCAGGAGTGAGCGTGCCCTATTGCAATGTCTCAATGGTAAGAGAGGGGAGATAATATTAAGGCCTAGATCCCTACCCTAAACCCTTATTTTATCTTAGAACTGGACAAGAATCTGACTGACTACCCTGTCTGAATTCGTCAAGTGACGTGGATTCATGAGCCTTTCTATGTGTGCTTGGGTGTCTGCTTCAGTTGTTCCTTTGTTTGAGTTGTTTTTCTGATTAGATGGGTTTTAGTTGATTTAATGATGCTTTTGGCTTGATTTATTTAATAATTATTTATGGTAAATATTAATGTTAATTATTGCACCTTTGATAAGGTTAAAACATTGATATATTAAATATATAGCTATTTAATAATTACATATTAATTAAATGTGTATATTTAATTAATTGATTTAATTATTATGTCTTGATTTAAATAATTGAGATTTAATAAATATTAAATCTAATAATGGTAATTAATTGTGCAAAGTTGAATATTTGAGTATTACTTTAAGTTGCATGATTAATTGATTTATTTAAATAAAAATATTCTCATGCATTTTCAATTATGACTTTGTTCCTATATTATAAAGTTGAGGTGTGCATTGCTTTAAGTAAAATTGAAAATAAAACATTTCTTTTAATTATTAATTAGACAATTAATATCCCTTTAGGGTTTCAGTTTTTGAAAACCTAGTTGCCTGGTTTTCTATATCTTTGAATTGAAAGCCTTTTTGGAAATTGTTCAATCAGGGAGAAGGAAAAATTAGGTGATTGGAGATTTGTGAAAAGCTTTGGAACATTTTTGATTTGTGAATTGCTTTGGATTTGTGAATTTGTTCCTCTCATCAGTTACTAAGGTAGGATCTTGATCTTGTTAATTCTAGCTTTCAGATCCTTGTCTTCTATACATCTGGAATGCTAGGATCCTTTGTTTGAATCTTCCTTATTTATTATTAGGTGATTTTATTGCTTAAAATTCGAAGAAGGTGTTATTAGATCAATTTTGTAGTTTTATATTCATGATTGCATGTCAGATCTGTATTTTGGGCATAAGGGTTTCATTTAAAATACTTTGGTTGTATATGGGCATTAGGGTTTTCAATTGTAATATTTTAGTTTTCAAATATTGGCCTTAGGGTTTCAAATCTGTGGGAAATGTCTTCTTTGAGAGAAATTTGTTATTGTTGTAAAAATTGGCTTGAAACCCTCAAAGTTGTAAATCCCTTACCTTGGAAAGAAAATAGCACCCTTACCAGGTTCCTATCCAAAAATCGGGTCCAGAACTGCATGGAAACAAAAAAATAGAGTTAATTGCATGTTTAAAAATTCTCTTAAAAAAATAAAGTATTAATATTAAAATTAGAATGTTTCCCTTGGTTGCATCAAATTGCATGCATTATTATTTAAGTAATTTAATATTATTGCATGTAGATCTACAATTACATAGTAAAATATAAAATGAGGATAAATATATGTTCTCTCTTTCATCATGAAAATTAATTAAATAAGAATTTTTTTTAAAGAATAAGTATTTATAAGATATATTTATTTGCAAGTTATTTAAGGATTTATTTATTTGTATTAAAATAATTCTTGTTGACATTTACATGCAATAGTGTTCTATTTTTAGAAAATATGTTTCTTTAGAAATTCTATTTAAAAATAAAAATAAAAATAAAATAAAATAAAATAAAAACTTTTTTTGAATTCTCATGGAGTGGTATTCTAATTTTAGAAATTATATTTTAAAAAAAAATTAAAATTTTTTTGAATTCGCATGCAGTGGGTATTCTATTTTCAGAAAATTCTATTTATAAAATAAAAAAAATAAAAAATAAAAAATTAATTAATTAATTAAATTATGTGGATTATTCCAATAAACTTTTACTTGTAATTATAGTTGAATTTTAGTAATTATTAATTAGATTAATTTATATGAGGTGGATTTTATAAATTAATCTATAGAGGCTTAATGTGCCCTTTCTTTGGAAAATTGAATTATAGTGTTATTAGTAATTTTATTAGATAAACTAATTTGCATAGTGTTGACTATAAATCAGTTTATCACTAAGTTTTATTAGTCTTTCCGGAATCGTATTTATCATTCCATGATGTGTTTTCTGAGTGAATGTTAGATAGATTGTGTGTTTATCTTCTTTATGAAACTGCAATGTTTCAGGTATCTGTTGGGATTAGTTGACTTTTAGGATGAAAACCACAGGTTTTGGGGTTTCTGTCTCTATGATGTTTTGTATGCTTCAGTGCATATTTATGTTGTTATTGATTTTGGTCTTGATCTTTTTACCCAACCTGGTTTGTCTTAACTTGTCTTTTGTGATCTTGTGAGAGTATTTTAAGTGGTTTTGGTTAATTGAGAACCAATAGTTCTTGTATGGGAAGGAACCAGTTTCGAGAGTTATGTTCTTCTTTTTGATGTTGTTTATGAATTTTCTGAGAGTGTATTCTTGTATGAGTGGGAATCAGTGACGAGGCTTATGTTATACCTTTGTGATGTTCTTTTATGAACCTAGGGTAGGTTACCTAGTTGTGTAGTAGGGGGTGGCTTGCAATAAGTGTTGGGGCTCACAAGTGGCTACCAGGATCATTTATTGTAAGTAATCATAACAAGTGATAACATAATAATTTATTAGGGGGTTTTAGTATAATCTAATAAGATATGTTTCCTCACCCATGGTTGAGCGCTATTATAGGCTAAGATGGAGGATGAGATGATGCTTGCCGCCTTGAGGGGTGTGTGTCTGGCATAATTAGTGAATTTATATGTTTGAGAGGTCATTGATATCATGTATGGTCACTTGAGTGCTGGGGTCCAGAGAGACTACTAGGAAAAAACTTAAGGGTTAGACGTACATGATGACACCTTCCTCTATGTAGCTTAGGTTATCCTACATGTGTCGGTTTCCTCTGATATTATGTAGATTCTTTATTGTGTTTCAAAGAGCTTCTAGGATCTTCCTATGCATTTATGTACGATGTCTTGTATAACTTTGATGTTGCATTCTTGTTGTATACCCGTGTGAGTGGGACTGTTATTATCTCCTCAGCACGGTGGGAGTGGACCTTTGGTTCTACGAGGTCGGGTGGTAGTGATTCTTATTACCATTGAGATCCGGCATTTGTCTTCATGCTTGTATGATCCTTGTTGCAGTTTCATCTTATTTTTCTTCTGGAGACTTGATTAGTTTCATGAGTTGTATATTTGTACCATCTATGTATTGGTTGGCATCCTTTCAAAGGGTGTATTGTATTGCTATGTATTATTACATACCCTACGACTTGTGCAGTGGATGATGATTATTTTGTATACCTTGGGTATCAGTTGTATATGTGGTATTATTATATGAGATGTATATTATTGGATTCAGTTGATGCATCCTTGTGTCAATTCTTTTTGTTATTCTTTGTAGATTAGTTTGCTTTAGTAATTCTACGTCAAAGAACCCTCAAGATTTGTAACTTTGTTGAGTTGTATTTATGTGGATGTCAATTATCTCATTGTGTTGCTTCCATGTTGTTATCATTATTGTTTTTAAACATTTAAAAAAATATATATCCTGTTAACTTAGCAGCTTTTTTGGGTTAGTTCTCCTAGGTTCCCTGGCGGGGCATTACATAAGTTCCCCCTTCTTTTGATTCTTTACACAATTATCTACAAATTTTCTTCAAGTTTTCATAATGGAGACTTTCGATACAAGTTCTAAAAGAAAGAAACTGAATACTAATAAGGACAAGGATACAAAAAAACTAAAAATCCCAAGAGAGAGGAGATTACATGAAGACATGAAAGACCGGATGGAGGGGTCAGGGTCTAGTTTGAGGAGGGAAGGGTCTGAAAAACCTATTACAGAAAAAATCATGGATGTGTTCAAGGCCATAGGAGATGTGTAGACAAATGTACGACAACATGGATTGTTTATTTTTTATTATACAAGAAGAAACTACAAACAACTAGTCTGAAATCCATGGTGTATGAATTTAGGAAGGCTTGTAGTATCCATCTTTGTGAACCTAGAACTCCTCATATTACTTTCCAACCATTAAAATTCAAAGTTGAAACCTATTTGTGACTTGAATGGTGAACCTTTTGTACAAGTGTCAATGAATTTTGTAATGGAGGTGTTTGGTCTAGATGATATGAATGACTATGAGATTCCTCCTAAGGACCTAGAAGATGAATATGAAAGGTTGAGTACTACTTATTCAGAGTGGAGGTTTCCATTACATAGGAAGAGAGCAGGGGAGGAAACAAAGGCCGGAGAAAAAGAACAAGTTAAGCCAGTAACAAGGGATGTAACACCATTTAGTGCACAAGATGGTCCACCCTTCCATGTTGGCTTATTCTTCCCATACCTATAGATAACATATTACATGGCTGGACAAGTACTTATTTCAGAAACCCTTGAGTACATTTCATTTTTTCTCATGGTGATAGCTACAGATGTGCAATGCCATAACCCTAGGGCTTTTGACTATGCAGGGTACTTATCTAGAATGCTTGATTTGGGATTGTCTACCATTAGAGATAACCCTTGTCATGCATACTTCGAACATTACTAAATTTGTATGCATATGGTTCTATTTTATTGTCATGAGAGAGGAATGTGGCTCGAGGGCTTGAAAGTAATGACTGCTGGTAAAAAGGGAGAATCACTTCCTGTTCAGTTGTGGACTTTGATCAGGGACCATAGGTTTAAGGGCTCTCACTATGTGCACTCTGAGGAATTATTTGTGAAAACTATCTATAGGGCCTATAATCACCCAACTGATTACTCTATCTCCTTGGATATCAAAAGATTTTTAAGGCCTAAAGATTATGATGAAAGAGGAATAGTCAACTACAATTGGGGAGATTTGTTTGTTTGTAAAGATCACACTATCTTCCAGGTGTTTGGTTTTGATATGAAACCTTTAAAATTGCCTAACACCGTTCCAAATAGAATTGCATATTTGGAAATTGTCAAGATTTTATATGTGGCTTGACAGAGCCTAATTGTAGTTTTCCTTTTTGTTGTTATCAATAGTATTTTTCCACAGGACTGAATGAAATGACATGATGCTTTTGTAGTAGGATGAATATATTTGAAGAATTATTATTCTAAAATAATGAGAAAGGCAGTTTCATAATTTGCAAATTTGTTGTCTATACTCTTTATAATCAGTTCTTTGTTTTACTTATCAGTGATTCATAATTGCTACTCTAAGTCGATGTGTGAAGAAATTGTGTGATGTTTCATATTTGGAACATCAAGACACATATGAGATTCATTTTCCCTCTCGTATATTGTGTAATTGGTCTTTAATAGGGAAAGTTAAATTCAATTAAAGTTGTGTTGTGGCTTACGATACATTCATTTAAAAGCCCCTTAATCTCATAAATTGATAAGCAGGAGAATTAATTTATAGAATTCTGTCAAGTTCATTTTTATTATATTTGTGTATAATTGTATCAGGTTACTTTCTATTATATGTACTGAATAAAAATTATATACAAATTTGGCATGATATAAACTTACTGTGAAGTGATATGTTGATGCAAGAGAAACAAGGTTTGTTTGAACCCTAACCTTCTTGTGAACCCTATCAAAGAATTGTAATCATGAAATAAAAGGAAGGACCTTCTCCGACTTCATATGCTGATGAGATAACAAGACAGTTACCAGGGTCAAATGGAATGCAAAAAATATCCACTAGTAATAATCACCCTAAATATTTCTTAACCAACAACAATGCAGGATACGAAGACCCATCTCTAGGACCTGGTGTGACAGGTTTTTGCTTTTGGAAAAGAAATTTCAATAAGAGAAAGGAGGGAAAACCTGCCAGGAACATATGGGATTCCAATTTAGCTAGGATCATTATCCCAAATTTTTTTTTAATGCATATTTGATCCTTGAAATTGCAAACATGTATGTCCCTAACACCCTATAGCTACTGACCCATGTCAACAAGGAAATTATCAAGATCACCAGAGAAAGTATAGAGGAGACATACATGCTACATACAAACAAATACTGGTGGCCACTTGATATGAATATGATGGACCATGAATTTGACAATTTACATAATTTGTATAGAAGCAAAATTTATCTTCACAAGCCCAAGCACTTGTCTGAGGCAGAGAAGTCCTCGAGTCCCAAAGATAAGCCTCTGTACCATGTTTATTTGTTTTCTCCATACGTGAAGATACATACTACACTTTATGTCAATGGCATGGTGAGGATGCAAAATTTAATATCCCTAATTGGATGTTTCTCATGTACTTGGATATATAGGGAAATGAAGCCCACAACTATTTTGATTATGAAGGAACATTAGTAGATGACATTCACGAGGCCTTGATTAGTATAAAAGAGAGGAAGACTACTAAGTTTAGGTTTGCCACCATCTTAATGCACATGATTCTATGGAGTGGACTCCATATTTGGGACCCAAAACTCAAAGCCCAAGCCATTTTTGATGGGAACATGGACCCAATTGAAGAGTGGACTTACATTTGGGACATGCATGGTAGATAGTGGTCTTATATTTTTTTTTCAGAATCATTTTGTCAGGCCTCTTATGATTTATTTGAAAGGGAGTGTCCCCTAGGGGTTGTCTAATAGAGTGAACCAATTCGTCAAACAAAAGGATTTAAACCCATAGGCGGGAATCAATCACAATTGGGGGTCATGGTTTTACTACAAGGACCATATGGTTATCAGAGTTTTGGATGTTAAGTACCGCCCAAGACACTTCCAATGGTAGTCACTGATAGAATTGCATTCTATTAAGTCATGAGGCAACTAGAATCTGTAGAAAAATATGCTCTAAGAGCGACAAATAGAAAGATAGGTTCTTTCTTCCCTTCCCAGGTGGTAATTAAAAGTTTGCTACATTTCGTATCAAGAAAGGGGTTTGAGGTGATACCTACCAAAATGAAAGACTATAACATGACCAACGAGAAATACAGATTTTATGACCCAATGGGATTCATAAAGGCAGTATACCCAGGAGTTACTCTGGTACACCATTAAGATTAATGGACATGTATAGATTAGATGACTGTTTATGTACTTGACTATGAAGTTGTGTTGTTTCAAAAATTAGTATCCATATTCAATAATTCTTAAGATATAACAATGGAATGTTTCTTGGTTGTACATGAATTTGTTGGTTCGTAAAAGGGCTTACACTAATGAATAGTTACAAAGTTCATCTATCAATTCTCCATGGAGAATCTAACTTCAATTATCATAAATATCAAGGACTTGGACCAACAGACAATGATTTAACAAACCCTTCTACACTTTGGGCTTTGCAAAACCCGACATGGTAATCCCTTAAATCATTCACAATCTCTGCAACAAACTTGTGATTAGATTTTAAAAAATATATATATCTCTCCTAAAAATCAACAGTGTTAGGAGAATACTAAAGAATGGGTAATTCCCCATTGATCCTCAACTAAATTGGAGCATGACATGGCACTACAACAACAACAATATAAAATAAAAATGAGTCTATGTGATTTAATCAAATGGGATAGCAATTTTCAAATGAAATTGAACACTAAATGACTAGTGAAGAAAATCACAAGCTATGATCAGTGGCTTAATCCATTGAGTATATGAATCCACAAAATACAAGATGAAATATGACAGAAAAATCCTTCCCTTGCAAAGATCTAAGAATACATAGCCTTACAATATATCTTACGAATAATCCCAATCCAAATTACTTATTAGAATCCCTGCAAGACCCTATCAATCTGTAACTCTATTTAAGTATCCAATTAAACTCTTATATTAAACCGTAAAATAGTACTCACATACACCACAACAGTGCACCGAAAAAGATAAACCCTTCATTTATATAATTAAAAATAGAAAAAAATTTCAATAATGGAGAGAATTGGATCTCAACTTTATTTTACATTAAACTCATAATGATGTTACTATTATACAATGATTTTGTAGATCATTTGGTCAAGACCTGCAAAAGTAGCCATAAAATCCTTTCTATTTTCTCTCTAAAGACTTTACAAAAATGACATTCACTGTAAAGTTACTACTGGGACGGTAAAGCATGAAATCATACAGACAGTGTGAAACCCCTATCTCATGTCCGTGAATTCCCTTTATAGAAACAAGGAGAAAACAAGCTTCGGGCCTGAGATGACACTTGTCACATTTTCATTTGACAAATTGATCTTATTACGAAAAGTGTTCCAGAAAAAACCTTGAGTAAGATGAAACTGCATCTCAACCATATGAATCATATATTCCTTATATACTTTCTTTGATCTGCGTCAATTGAAGAAGAATGTGGTGGGACCATTGATGTTGCAAACAATTTCATAGAATGGATTCAATATTCTCCACTATTTTCTTGACTATTTTTTCTAAGTAATAAAATGTTTAAAAACAATTCCAAAGAATCGACTAAATATTCTATTATTGCTATTTTGAAACATTGAATCTAGAAATCTACATTCAAAAAATAAAAAAGTTCTATATTTATTTGTGATTCATTTGTGTATATTCTCAATTCATATTTAGAAGACGATTGTCTCTCTACTGACAAAATTTTGGATATAAATAATACTACTGACTACACAAATAACACTGTAATTAAGTGTAAAGAGAAATAAAAGACGTTTTATACAAATTCTCGTTATATACAAAATTCTGGAGTACAATATAACAACACAATTTGTGAAAATAATATATAAAGATCATTTATTGAGGCACAATGTGAAGGCTATTTTTTAAAACAATGTATTAAGACAATGTTTTATGACAATATACAAACACGGGTTTTTAAGACAATAAACTAAAACACTCGGTTAAAGACAAAATTTTAGACAAAACAAAACTTTTATTGGTATCAATTGCAGATAATTTATAATATATTTATCTCAAAATTTGTCTTTAAAACCCACACTTTGTAGTCGTGTATGTTGTATAACACCTTACATGTTCAAGTGTGAGTATAAAATATTGTCAATTTACACCAGCAACAATAGGAAGTGATGGGAGAATGGGGAGTGGTTGTAGGGTACATAATCATTCATCCATGCGCAACTGAAAAAAAAGGATGACATTGCCTAAGCTCCATATAAAAATGTAGTAAAAGACAAAAAATGAACATAAAAATCTACAAATGCAAAAAACACACTGTGTTTTGTCTGATTCTTTTGTGGATTAATAATACAGAGGATGCAAAACATGAATATGATATACTAATATCTTCGTGAAAATCCATTTTGTTTTCTGCATTTTGAAATGTACATTGTATAACACCTTACATATTCAAGTGCGAGTACAAAACATTGTCTATTTGCACCAACAGGAAGTGTTGAGAGAATGGGGGAGTAGTCGCAGGGTACACAATCATTCATCCACACACAACTGAAACAAAAGTATGGAACTGGCTGAACTCATATAAAAATGCACTAAAAGACTTAGAAAAAACAAATAGAAAAATCCACAAATGGCGAAAACATGCCATTTTTTTGGCAGATTTTTTTGTGAATTTAAAATACAGAGGATGCAAACAATGATTATGAAATGCTAAAATCTTTGTGAAAATCCATTGTGCTTTCTGCATTTTCAAATGTACTCTTTTGTGGATGATAACTGTGTCCCAAAAGTATGTCCACGAATTGGATATGTAGTTCGATTTAAAAAAAATATTATTATGGATTTTTTTAAAACTTTTATACAATCATTGTACTACACAATGCAGTGAAAAAATGAATGATAAGGATATTTGAAGGGGTGGCCATTGCATATACATATGGAATACAAAGGATTTTTTCAAAACAAACTTCACATTAGTTGTAGTCAACCAAAAAAGTACAACAATACATTAGCATGGTTGCAAAGCATATTAATACACTAAATACAAAATGACATATATGATCATCTATGTGGGCGTGGGCGTCGCAACATGATCCTGTTGAATCTCAATGACAAACTGTGATTATGTCATGTCCTGAATCCTTCTGTATAGTCCAACACAATCAAATTGAGTGTAAAATGGCCACATACATCAGACAAGTCACTAGGTACCAGCTCCTGAGGTCGTCGCCTGGTCTTGGTCTCTATCATGGAGCATGACATGACTAGCCTCAGGATATATACAAGCCAGTATATAATGGCAGACACAATTATCCTTTCCTACACCTACATGTCCTCTCTATCAACCAAATATGCAAATTGAAACCACCATGCATTAATTGAAATGTTCATGTCACGTTTGTCCACACCATCTATGCGAAAGTGCATCTCCCACCCCCTCCACACAGAATCCACATCAGAAAATCCCTCTACAATAGTTTTCTGCATATGGTCTGAGAGTTCTATTATTCTCGTGACTTCAACACAGTTAGCAACACGACACTCTAGTACCCTACATATATAGTGAATATGACAGTCAGCAAGATTTAAGGGCATAGGAAAAAAGAAAATAATTCAAATGATCAACTAAAACATAAAAATATTTAGAAAGATGCATAAAGGTATGTTGGATAGAAGACAATACAACCTGCGTCATGTTGTTGTCAACTTGTTCACATTGAACCAATCCAACTACGAAGTAATAGAGTCGTAGAGTTTCTACACTCGCCAAAATATAACATGTTACAAAAACACATTAAATTCATATAGATATATAAAAAAATATCAACAAATAGGTCATTATATTAAGGTTGTGAAAGCTATAAAGTTACAGAAATAGTGTTTTTATTTGTTGTTGTTTCCAGTGGGGTGTGTATCCAACATGGGCCAATACCTATCAAAAACCTTCGCAAAATTGTGTATAGAAAGATCAAGTGCTCATTAACTGCCTAGAGCATATGAAGACGTAATACAATGTAGCACATCTTCCATGTCATACATAATTGTTCGATGACACAAAAAAAATACATATATCGAAACTAATTATCAGAACAAACACTATAAAATTTTCCGTAGAGTGGAGAATGTGGAGTAGACAATAATAAACATCAAAAAACCAAAATAAAATGGTGCACAATGCAAAAAAAGTGACAATGATCTTCTGCATGCCAACTAATTGGCACCACCATGGCTAGCTTCTCCACCAGTGGCACCGTCAAAAGACAATCTTTTTCGATGATTTCTCAAGGAAAATGTTGGTACTGGTTGCAAATCATAAACAATAGTTTATGATTAAGTTTAGAGACTCTCAATAAAAGGGAAAAATAAAATATAAAGATTCAATGCTCTCAACCATTCAGAATGAATGTGTTTTTTTTGGAAATTAAGAGCTCACCAAATTTTGGTGGAGTAGAGGCAGTGTGCCCACCATATTCTACAAAATGTAAGGAGTCATTCTTAGTCCTCCCCCTCCTATAGCTATCAGTGGGAAAAACAAATGACTGTGAAGCATCAAATTCACTAAATTGCTCATGGTTAGAATCACGTGTGCATTGTTGCCTCTGAGGGATGTGAACCCTGCTAGAACTAAACCATGGACACATTCAAACTGTGCTCATTGCATGTGGATTTGTGTTGGAATTTAGAGTGAATGACACAACACGCAACTGGTCAAGATCAATCACGAAATGGTTGACGCATTCTGAGAATGATTTCGCTTTTTCACGTGTCTCTGACATTGTTTGCATTTCAGACTTCAACAACCCAATCAATTCATTCCACTGAGCAATTTTCTGAAGAGGTGATTGAACATAAACTACCATTTCAGGGCAGTCTGAAGTTCTTGCGCCATGTCATGTGTTGTCAATGACCATATGGGGTGGTGAACTCTCCATCTCTAATGTGACTGAATCATTCTGCGTGCAGAAATCGCCTACATTCCAATTATCATGTTAAAGGGAATTGATTGATGCAAAAATCCATAGCACAATTACATCATTCTTAGAAAGAGTTAATGACCAGAAAACATTAACTTACCATTGATACCTTCAGCAACATCAGACAAGCCGACAATCTTTACAAAAAACTTCAACGTGTGCTTGCATGTGTTTCCCTGCAGGGCCCAAGGACAATCACACATGTACAGGTGATCACCCCAGGGTCTGACCACATAAAAATTTCATGACATATAGCTTTTCATGATATAGTATCCTAGTATATTTTCATTCAGAAAGAAATCATCATTGGGAATTGCCTTTTCCTTCTTTATACTTTTCTGCAAACTTTGCACCTTGTAGTTCATGATGAAACCAGAGTCCTGCAAATTCTCCTTTTTCCTGTAGAATGGTTCCCTCTTGTACATGAGGGTAAAGTATAGATGATCCATGTGACATGTACATTTCTTTTGATGGTCGCAAAGGTACCGCATCTTCAATGTGCAATGGTACGATTCTATGGCATTGTTTGTGTCCTGATTTGCGTTTGGGAATAGTGAAGTTTTTGGCCCACATTTATGTGTGTATAACACAGACACTATCTTTCATGTGAATGAACTGTAATAAATAGAATTTTTTTAAAAAATAACAAATAGTTGTACAAAAAGACAGGGATCACTTACCTATACGACCATCCCCTTGACACCATGTCCTCCAAAAATATTCTAGAATTCGTGTCTGATCATAAAAATCAACCCAAAAATAATTCAATAGCCTATAAGTGATTTCCTCACTCTCACTAATTGTTGTCATTACCATCCTGAGGCGTTCAAAAATTACCTTTTCTCTATCTTTCAATGTGTACTTTAGCACATTCTTTAGCCATACCCGACGTAAATACAAATTGTATAGAATGACACGACAATGAAAAGTTGTCCTGGTGCACATGAATTGGACTGTGAGTGGCTTCGGTCGTGGGAAACTAGGAAAATATACTTTTATAGGGAGTTGAAATAGGCAGTCAAAGAAAAAGATAGATGCACTTATTGAATGGCCTGTATCTCTACGCTGGCATCATCAGTCAAGAAGGCATTTATCATCTAGTCATTTCTAGCCTCCTATCCTCGTCTATATATGAAACATATCCACCCTTTGATGTCCTCAATCTTGTGATGGGAGGACATGACACATGCAATGGGAACCCCCGACTGTTTCTTGTCAAACATGAACAATGTATAAAGTTGATACTACACATGATAAAGACATTGACAATGACTACAAAATGTTAACGACATATAACAAGTAGAAAGGCTTTTTACTACTCATTACAAGCACGATATGTCTCACCCCATATTCTTTTTTGCAAAATGTGGAATCCATGGAGATTATAGAATTGTGTGAGTGTCGAACTATCGTATGAAGCATCCATGGGGTTTGGATACCCATAATGAAAGGTCTTCCGTCAATCTATGGTTCCTGCCAATAAAAGAAATTATTCAGATCCACTTCTTTCCATTTAAGGATACTAGCGGGATCATGATTGCATCCACACTGACATCCATTGCCAATATCTCCTCTATGTAAGCCTTGCATTCCGCAGAAAGGTTCGGGGAAACCCAAGACCATGGCTCGTTGCTTGGATCTTTATCACCATGACAAACTATACCGTTTGCATCTACGTGCAACATATCAGTGAAACTCAAAATAGCCATGTCTTGTCTACCAAACATAACCTTAACATTGAAGTGACACTAACAACCCCTTTTATTTATAAATTGATGGACATGTTTCTTTGCTAGTGTATTTTTCCTATTATCTTCTGGCCAAAATAAACTAAACATTAAAGGTTTGTGAAAAAAATAACTAGGGTGACACTACTACACAACTAAAAATTACCAAAAATTATCAGCAACTAAAAATTACTTGCATAATTACACAAATTGTGTCTCCTAGATGCTTGGGAAATTAGATACTATAAGAAGTACAACACATTGATTAATAAGCATGGACATTTAATGCCTCCACTTGCACTCGGATGCCAAGTGGATTTATCACATGTACAAGACACTTTCAGACAATGTTACACCAAAATAAGCATATCATGTGTATAGTTGAAAAATGGAAGCACTTCCATGGTAGACTGGTTTAGCCTTTCGAGTAAGTGGTTTGGGGTCATGCAAGCACCTTGAATGGATTTCTGACTTTTATCTGGCTTTATCCCCCTGTTCTGCCCCATTTCCACTTTTTCCAACCTATTTCTAGTACCCCAGAATGAGAAATTGGGACTTTGACCTCAGGGTCAAGGTTGACCTTGACCTTGAGCTAGGTCATAATCGACCTTTTCCAGACCCGGGATTCAAATTTTAGAATTTCAGGGTTTCTGGATGTCGGTCTTTGGAAAAAGTTAATTCCTGCTTCCGGGTCGACTATTTCAAACTTCGGGACAACAAATCCTAAATTATATTTAACATAGGTCCTCTTCTAGGGGAATGGGTCCAATTAGAATTTAATTCTCCTATGTCGGCCTCTCTAGAATATTGTGCCCTAATTTCATATAAAAGGAAGTTTTCTCCTCTCATTTTCTCTAAGACTTGATAATCATAATCAAGCTAAGCATAGTCAAGAATCATAAAACTTTCAAGACTTGAAGAGTGAGATCCAAAGGTGAAGAAGCAAGATTTGAAGCAAGACAAGTAGCCATTAAAGCATTAATCCATTCTCAAGAACTTCTCAAGCACTCATTTTCATCAAGGAGATCCATTGGTGGCCATTGAAGGATTCAAGCTCCATGGAGCCCTCTTGTTGAATATTTCTCCATCCACATTCTTCCAAGCCTCTTCCAATTCAAGAACCCATTCAAGATTGGTGTTGAAGATCTACAAGCAATTGATTGAAGACATCCTACATTATACATTCTACATCCATTTGGTGCATCCATACTTGTGGATTCAAGGATTCGAATCCTCCACAAGGACCTTTTACATGAGCAAGGTGAATTATTTCATTTACTTTGTTTATTCTTGCAATTTCAATTATATATTTGAGGTTATTTCCAAAATTGGGGTTTGACCAAGGAAAACCCCTCCCCCCAACAAACAAACCAGTTTTCTTGCAGGCATAGGTTCAGAACAGCAGATCGGGACGGAGATTCAGATACCCTTTTCGGCAAACTTTCAGGATCCAAAAATAGAATATCAGTATGAGACTTTTTAGGTCGATTCTTCCCTAGGGGGCAATCAAAAATTATAGCCAATGGTGACATCGACTTGAGGGTACAAATTGGAACTGTATCAGAATAGAAAAAGATTAATGGGTTTTGTTCATCTCTGTGTTTCTATTCCAGATGCAGTCTCATATTTTCTAGAAGCCCAACACAAGCTTCAGAAAAAAAAATTCTTCAGATCTGCAATATTCCAAGGTTAGTACATTTCTCCTATTCAATTCAATTAAGGTTATCAATCTATCTAAATCTATTTCACATTCAAATAAATAAATGGGTACTTAAGATCTTCCTTCTTTATTCTTGTTTCCAAATGGTTGATTTATTTATGCATTGATCCTTCCTTTTGGGTTAATCAATTTGGATCTTTCATTTGCATATCTAAGGATAGGAGGATAGTATCTTATTTACCCCCATAACACATTCAAATGTAAGGTATTTTATGTTAAATAAACCCACTTTCAAACCCTCCCTCATTTTAGATATTACATTTTGGTGAACCCGCGATAGACAACTCTTTCTTTTTGGTGTTAGATTTACATATTTTATGTTTGATCTTGCATGCATATTAGATTAGCTTTCTTTTATGTTCTTGCATTTCTCTTTCAAAAATTAAAATCAAACTTTTGGTTTTCTAAATTAGTTCATTTGCATTGCATTGGTGTATGAGCTTTACCACTTCTAGTCCTACTTATAGTATCCCGGTTAGAAGAAGCCATAGACTCATGTGTTCCTTTCATCCCGAATCTTCCTCTCCTTTTCATAGGATCCCGGATGACAATTTGAATACTCATGATTTCAATCCTTCTATGGAGCATAACTCTTCTCACTCATCTCATGATGAGGAAGATGCTCTAAGAATTCCTCCTGAACAAGTGCAAAAACTTTCAACCGAACTTGATAAAATGGGAAATTGTCTTATTCAAGAAAACCATAATCAAGATTCCATCCAAGCTATAGAGGCTCTTGAGAAATTCCTTTGTGATAGTGATCAAGGTGTTAATCTCTTGTGTGGTATCACTCATCTTGTGCAATTGAATGTTAAACCTTTAGCACAAGAAGCTCAAGATCTAGGATTTACTCCTCCTATCATTAGTGAGGAACCTTCTTATGTTCCTTTACCTAGCATTCCTCCTTACACTCCTCCTTTGATGACTACATCTCTCCCAATTTCATCTATTCCTATGAGCGTTCCACTGGTGTCTTTGCCTACCTCACAACCTTCACATCATAATGCACCTTTTACTTATACTAATCCCCTTCCAAATGTGGTTCCAAATGTTCCACCAATTGTGTCTTCTATTCTTTCTGCATCCTACACTTTTCCTAGTGTTCCTAATGTTTCTATGCCACCTATGTCTTCTAATGATTCCACAATTATTAGTTTGGTTCAGACCGTGTCATCTTTATAACAACAACTTGCATTCTTAACTCAATCCAAGTTTAGCATTCCTACATGTGACATGGGTAGTCCCTTATCCTTAGACATTATTCACGCTACTATTCCTCAACAAGTCGATATGCCTCATCTTGAGAATTAAAATGGTAAAGGCAATCCTGTTACTCATGTTAAAACATTTCAAATCCTTTGTAGTGATTATGCTCATGACCATAGGATTTTAGCTAAATTGTTTGCTAGAACCTTTCGTGATAAGGCTTTGCAATGGTATTGTTCTTTACCTCCTTGTTCCATTGATTCTTTTCCTAAACTTTCTAATACCTTCATTCAAAATTTTCAAAATAACATTGGTCTGCAAGTTTCCTTAATTGATTTGATGCATTGTAAACAAAATATTAAGGAAACATTGACAAATTTCATTGGTATATTTAAGCATTTGTATGCTCATATTTCTTATCTTGTTCCTGATATTGATATTCAACACATGTTTATTTCAAATTTACAAAAGGATATTAGAGATACGATTCTGCTTACTGAATTTACCTCTTTTCAACAACTTTGTGCAGCACTTC
This sequence comes from Thuja plicata, assembly GCA_018584345.1. Taxonomy (NCBI): domain Eukaryota; kingdom Viridiplantae; phylum Streptophyta; class Pinopsida; order Cupressales; family Cupressaceae; genus Thuja; species Thuja plicata. The sequence goes on from MU227043.1 coordinate 657,265, forward strand.
ATCATTATCAATTACAAGTGAGTCAATTTGACAGAAACACTCCAATGACTCCTGTTCAAGTCGATAAGAGTGACACTGCTCCTAATCCTAATAAATTTTAGAAACCTAACAACTACATCAAGATTAATAAACAGACGAATGCGGTTGCTGATCAAGTTGTTGTTGCATCTCACAATGCCACTTCCACATCCACTTCTTTCCGTATGAATTGTATGTTTACTCCTCTCTCTAAATCTTTACATTCTATTATGAGTAGGTTTTTAAGTGCTAATATGATTACCTTTCTTCCTATTTGACCTCTCCTTCCTACTACCATAGCTTCAATTACCTTTCCTCCTATTCGACCTCTCCTTCCTACTACCATAGCTTCAAAATCCTTTGATTCTAAAGCTTTTTGCCAATACCATCACCAGAATGGCCATGATACTGAAAAATGTTATTCTCTAAAGCATAAGGTTCAAGACTTAATAAATTCTAATGCTTTATCTATTGATAATTTTGATGGTAAGGGGAAAAAATTTGTTTCTCCTCCTAATCAAAACCTTCAAATCTACACAAATCCTCTACCCACACATGATACTAATACCATCGCTCAACCATCTTCTATGGATATCGTTTACAATTTGATGATGGATGTTCTTAATCACATTGTTATATCATGTGGAGAGTATTGTTGCATCTCAACCTATTGTTCAAGATCCTTCGCCTCCACCTCAACTTCAAGTTCCATCTAAACCTCAGAAACAAAATAAGGATAAACGACCTTGGGAACTTTCAATTACCTTTGATGACTCTGAGACTATTAAGGCTCCCGATGGTCCCATTTATATTTATGCTAGGATTTCTAAGATACCTATGCGTGATTGTCTTTTTGATCCCACATCTTTAATAAATGTCATTACTGAGGAAAATATTTTTATGAAAAACCTACAACGTGATTGTTATGATCCATCGAATGCATGGATCCAAACTTGTAATGGTTTTCTCTATCCTGCACTTGGTTCTATTAGCTTTCCTGTTGAACTCTATGGCAAGGTTGTAGATACTACCTTCATTGTTGGTCCTACATTTGATCAATTTCAAGTCAAATTTGGTTTGCCTTGGATAACTGCTATGCATGCTATTGCTTCTCCTATTCATAAATGTCTTAAGTTCATTCATAATGGAGAAGTAAAAATGATTAATCATAGTTTATATAACCTTCTAGGCCTAGAGATTGTGCTACTCTTTATTTATTTTGGCCCTCATTACCTAATTCATGTCCTCCTCGCCCTGACAACCTTTTTCGTTCATATCAAGCCTATAAACATCGCAAGATTTTTGACTTAAGAATGCCTCTGATAGATCTTAACCATGGTCTTTTGCCCACTCCTTCTATACCTCCTTTATCCATTACTGCTAGCTCTATTACTCAACTTCCCAGTGTTTCTTCTCAGCCTACTATGAATTCTACCAATCCTCCTACAGAACCTGTGAAGGAATCAGTGGTTATTCCTCCTAGCTCTCCACATGTGTCAAATAAAGAAAAAACATAATAAATCTGCTAACGAACATAGTAAGAAGCGTAGAGATAATGCTAGGGCCTGTGCTTCTCTGCTTAAAAATTCTTTACCTTCTTTCAATCAACTTATGCTTGATGTGTTGGAAGAAGTTAATATTCACATTGATGTTAAGATGAATGAGTATGATGATCATATTCGCATCTTAGATCCCATTTTAATTAATCTTAATGAGGAGGATACTTTAGATAATCCTATTGATCTTAGTGATGAATATGAGACAATTGATCTTGATACTGATTTACCTCATACGCTTTCAACTCAATTGACAATTACACCTAGTATCTAACAACGTGATTCTCAAGAGGATCTTTGTTTGGAACTGGCTATTATTCCTACTGTATTAGATATAGTCCCTCTTGCGAGTTTCCCACCTTCCCTAAATGACATAAATCAAGATGGGGAGAGTAGGCGATGCACATGATTGGCTTATCCTTCATGGTAGCCATTTTTGTGTTTGCATGTTGTATTGTGCTTCTTCGGTAATGTGTTTGCTAAATATTTGTTAGACTCTTTTATACGACCCTTGTTACTTTGTTGGTGCAAGGTGATAAAGGAATCAAACCTGTTGTATAATTCCTCTATATGTATCTTTTCTCTTCTATATGTTTTTTTCATGTTATGTCATACTTGTGCTATTGTTCATAAATGTTTTCCTTGTGTAGTCTGCTTGGATCTATGACATGGTAGCACTGATTCTTTTTGGTGTCCATGTTGTGGTCCGAAAAGACTCTTCTTCGTAACTCTTGAGTTTTCTTTCCTCCATTGTGATTGTAGTTCTACTTTCTTTGGGGAATGATGTCAATTCATTTGCAATAGTATCATATCTATATGTATATGTTATCTTATGATCATACTAACCCCACAATAGGTAGATCCCTTCTATGTTCTTTGTATGTTTATGTGATATTTCCCTTGAGTTGTCTTCGTTTGGGGGAATCTTGTAGTGAAAACATAATAAATAGAGTTTTTAATGTTTCCATCAAAGGCCATTGCTCCTATTAAAGTGTTAGCAATGAATTTCACGCGGGGGCATACGCTCTACTCACTTTTTGCACACACGCAAGTTTAAAATATTTTTAAAACTTAAATTTTTTTTCCCTTTATGGATTAAAGACTAATCCTTAAAGCATGTATATTTTACTTTTTAGGATCTCTTGATCCCTCCAGTTCAAATTTACATGGATCTCTTGATCCCTCTAGTTTCAAATTACAATGTTTTGATCCCTTAAGGTCAGAAGGTGTCCTTAAGAATGGATCTCCCTGATGGGTTGACTAGTGAGTAGCCACATTCACTAGGCGATTCAACTCCATCTTTCCAGTTACACGGTTTCCTTGTGTGGTTCGCAATGGGACATAAGTTCTCATTGGACGAGGTAACCACACCCTCTCTCTCTTTCTCCTTAACTGGTGATGTCTCTCTTATCATGATCTTAGGGTTGATAAAGAATTAACTCCCTTGGGGACTTGAGGATTTCTTTGTCCCTTGTGATTCCAATAATATTATCTATTCTTTATGATCCCCTTTACCAAGAGTTTGTATTGAGTCCATACTCTTGCTAAAGTGGGGGCTAAATGTATAGTTGGAAAATAGAAGCACTTCCATGGTAGACTTGTTTAGCCTTCTGAGTAAGTGGTTTGGGGTCATGTCAAGTGCCTTGAATGGGTTCCTGACTTTGATCTGGCTTTATCCCCCTATTTTGCCTCATTTCCACTTTTTCCAACCTAGTTCTGGTAGCCCAGACTGAGAAACTGGGACTTTGACCTCATGGTCAAGGTCCACCTTTTTGGGTCAAGGTCGACCTTGACCTTGACCTAGGTCAAGGTCAACCTCGACCTTGACCTAGGTCACAATCAAACTTTTCTAGACCTGGGATTCAAATTTTAGAATTTCAAGGTTTCTAGATGTCGGTCTTTGGAAAAAGTTAATTCCCGCTTCTGGGTCAGCTGTTTCGGACTTCGGAACAACAAATCCTAAATTATATTTAACATAGGTCCTCTTCTAGGGGAATGGGTCCAATTAGAATTTAATTCTCCTATGCCATCCTCTCTAGAATATTGTGCCCTAATTTCATATAAAAGGAAGCTTTCTCCTCTCATTTTCTCTAAGACTTGATAATCATAATCAAGCTAAGCATAATCAAGAATAATAAAACTTTCAAGAATTGAAGAGTGAGATCCAAAGGTGAAGAAGTAAGATTTGAAGCAAGCCTAGTATCCATTGAAGCATTCATCCATTCTCAAGCACTTCTCAAGCACTCATTTTCATCAAGGAAATCCATTGGTGGCCATTGAAGGATTCAAGCTCCATGGAGCCCTCTTGTTGAAGATTTAGCCATCCACATTCCTCCAAGTCTCTTCCAATTCAAGAACCCATTAAAGATTGGTGTTGAAGATCTACAAGCAATTGATTGAAGACATCCTACATTCTACATTCTACATCCATTTGGTGCATCTATACTTGTGGATTCAAGGATTCGAATCCTCCATAAGGACCTTTTACATGAGCAAGGTGAATTATTTCATTTACTTTGTTTATTCTTGCAATTTCAATTATATATTTGAGGTTAATTCCAAAATTAGGGTTTGACCAAGGCAAACCCCTACCCCCAACAAACAAACCATTTTTCTTGTAGGAACAGGTTCAGAACAACAGATCGGTATGGAGATTCGGATACCCTTTCAGCAAACTTCTGGGATTGGAAAATAGAATTTCAGTCTGAGACTTTTTAGGTTGATTCTGCCCTAGGGCGCAATTAGAAATTCTGGCCAATGGTGACATTGACTTGAGGGTACAAATTGGAACTGTGGTAGAATGGAAAAAGATTTCTGGGTTTTGTTTGTCTCTGCGTTTTTATTCCAAATTTGGTCTCAGATTTTCTTGAAACTCAACACAGGATTCAAAAAATAGCATTCTTCAGATCTGCAATATTCCAAGGTTAGTACATTTCTCTTATTCAATTCAATTAAGGTTATCAATCTATCTAAATCCATTTCACATTCAAATAAATAAATGGGTACTTAAGATCTTCCTTCTTTATTCTTGTTTCCAAATGGTTGATTCATTTATGCATTGATCCTTCCTTTTGGGTTAATCAATTCTAATCTTTCATTTGCATATCTAATGATATGAGGATAGTATCTTATTTACCCCCATAAAACATTCAAATGTAAGGTCTTTTATGTTAAATAAACCCACTTTCAACCCCCCCTCCTTTTAGATATTACAACATCTTATAGACTCCCTTGCTACCAAACACCTCTATGTTCTCTAAGATGTTAACTATTGCACATTTGCAATACAAAAAAAAAAGTACATTTTAAAAATAGAGGAATTGTTGGGTTGGCCCAACCATGTTTACTATGGAGTAAAAAAATGATGGACCAACTGGTTGGAAGATATAGATTGTTGATTCTCAATTAATGCTTAATAGAGTAGCCAGAAAGTACTTTTCCCCTCCTCATGCATGCATATCCCATATCTAAATCCACATCTGTATCGGATAGACATAGTGTGCCCGAATATTCTTAATTTTCTGACTATGTCGAATACTATGTGCTTTGATTTAAAACTTATTCTACATAAATCTTCCTTCATGGGAAAAAACCTTTCAATCATGCAACTTCTTTTTACTTGTATGAACAAACAATTACACCAAATGAGCAAGGAAAATATCCGATTCCAGACACTCTTCATGGGAAAAACTTCATGTGTTTCCAGGACTGTGACCAACATTATGTGATTTCTACACCATATGGGCACAACATAACTATCAAGAAGACGAAAAATAGACATTTAACATTATAGAAAATGCAATGTTGTGCCGACATCTTCTATCAGGGTAACATTAATTTTCCTTTGCCGAACAAGTAATGTTGTTTGTTTTTCCCTACGGATTTTAAATGGTCCAGATTTCATTGCACTTGCGCGATTAAACTTAAGATGCTAAAATTTTTAAGTGCGCAGTGGAATACATCAAGTGTTTTCTATATTGTAGGCCGCAATTACCTTATTTACAAGAAGTTTAACCAGTGATCATCTCTTTCAAGATGAACGACTGATTTTTAATCATGCTTGTGCAATTAAATATAATATGGATGAACTATTAAGTATGCATATGCGAGTAGTGGAAACTGTTGTGTTTTTTCACCATCGGCATAACTCGGGTCATAAGTTTCTAGAAAGGTCTTGTTGATCACGTAAATATTGTTCATTTCGGTCAGCGGAATTTAACATTATAGATTTTATCATGGTTGCACGATTAAACTTTAATTTTAAGTGTAGGTATGTGGTGGAAAACATCGAGTGTTTTCTCTACTATGGGTCCCACTTACCTATGTTGGCAAAGTTTAATCCAAAAACATCTTTGTCAAGATCAAAGGCTACTTTTTAATCATGCTTGCACAATTAAATATAAGATGGACAAAAGGTTTAGTGTGTCGATGCAGGCGGGGGAAACTATTCTATTTTTTTGCCATTGGCATAACTTAGGTCATTGATGTAAGATTTTGTGCCCACCCCGATGGAAGGGAAATGTTATACCGATAAGTTATAACATCTATCAGAGAAACTTTCATTTTTCTATGCCGATGCGTAAATGTTGAAACTGTTGTCTATTTTTAACCATTTTGCGATAATGTTGTGGGTTTTCTCAAGGGACGTTGAAGGAGCAACTCAAGTTTTTCTATATGGATGCGTAAATGTGGAAAATGTTGTCTATTTTTTACTATTTTGCGATAACGTTGTGGGTTTTCACAAGGGAGGTTGAAGGAGAAACCAAACCGTAGACATTCAAGGTCAGACTGGTTTTTTTCCCATGGACACCCAATGCCTACAACTATAATTTTTCATGCTGATAGTGCATCTACAACCCATCCCCTTCGAAATCCAAATCCATTAACAGATAAAAAAATAATCCAATACACATGTAACATGAATACAAGATAATGTACAAAACAAATCATAGATTTGAAAAGTATGGAGAAAAACTATTACCACACACCTTTTTTATAATTGTGCTCTGGGATAACTCTTCCCCCACCAATGCTCGCAAAAGTTGTGTGATTTCGCTCTATCACGCTGAAAAATCACTGTGGATTCTACTCTACAACTCCAACAACAAATACAATAAAAAAATATAATTAAATGCAAGAATACAAAAAATGACAATACCCAATGCATTTTGACAAATTTATAGAAAAATCAATAAATATTAAACCAATTTTTTCAATGCATTTTAACAAATTTCTGGAAAATAATAAATATAAAAGCATTTTTTTTCAATTTACAACACACCCTTTCTCAAACCCTTTTCTGCATGTGTTGTTCTCTGCACCCGCAAGTTGAAAACCTTCTGTGTTTTCGCGACCAATCATCACCAAAAATCTTGAATGTTTTCGCGCCCACTATTGGCCAAAAATACAGAGTGTTTTCAGACAAATGAGACAAATGCAACAACCTTTCGCATCATTATAATGATGACATCATGCTCACTTTTCACTTTTTCCCGCTGCCTCTTCCTAGACTTTGTACCCAAGTTTTCTAACTGTACTCATTGTGGTTAACATAACACTCACTCATGTTGTTTGTTTTCAACCATTTTGCGATAACAGTTTTGTCTCCCCAAACTATTCACACTGACCGCTAGATGACTGTAGACTGTAACATTATTTGTTTTTAAACGAGCAGTTACATGACCAAACTGTTGTTTTTTTAACGCCACTTTAGATCTGTTTCACTGCGATGTGCTGGCGGCAGTCATTTCATTGATCTATTCAGAATTTCTTAGCATACTTCTCTGTCCCTTCTCCTACGCTCGATCCCTGACAAAGATCTATTAGTACCCTATGTCCTGTCACCACCAAGAACACCTGCATGGTCATCCTTTTCCATCCATGTTACCATCCATTAATTTGTGTTGTTTTATGTATTTATGTTGCAATAAAGTGTACGTCTGGTGCAATCTATCAAGAGCTTAGCCATGTCCGTAAAAAATAACAGGAAATGATCGACAAACGTTTCCATTGATTTAAAGATTCAGCTAATAAATTCATGTCATAATTAAAATGCCAATAAACTTTGCTAACAATGATACATAAATTGTATATACGCAAAAGACGAAAATGACAAGCGGAGTTGAAAAGTGAATGGAAAAAAGGTAAAAATAATGAATGGATGAGATGTTGTGAATGGTTGTCCATTGCTTTTCATAAGCTTTCAATCACTGATTTCAAACAATAAATCATGTTTTTCAAATAATAAATGCCTTTTCTTAATAAATAAATAAATGATCTAATGTACCCAAATCAACAAGGCATGGTTGTGTATGGGACGTAACTATTCTTTGTGAAAAATGACCTGCCATACAATTTTGAGATTGTGGAAGACACAATAGATTTTTAAAAAATAATTTTGCGATTGATCTTCATGATCTGCATCCCTAGTGTTGTAAAACCACAACAAATCTAGTGAAAAAATAGTGTGTTTTGCACATTTGTATTTTTTTTCTCAAAATTTTTGTCTGTATTATTTTTGTGTCATTTTGTTGTGAGTATAGAAAGAGGATTGTGTATGGGCCTATTATGTGGGCATTTATTGAGAGAAACAAAGGAGATATGATTGCTAGTTGTGGGAAAAATAATGTACAAACAATGATTGACTAGTGAACCCCCCTAAAATAAAAGAGTATGGTGCTAACGAATGTTATGGGAAGATTGAGCATTTAGTGAGGGATGACACAAGTATGGTGGGGGTGGTTAAGTGCATGGCCTCCCTATCTGTAGAAACCAAAAATCTTGCAAAATGCATAGAAAGGAAGGGGAGCAATATGGGCAGTCTGATTGGCAAAGTTGTGGAATGTGGCTTTACAACTGCTAATTGTGTTTGCTTGGAAGTTTTGAAAGATTTTCAACAATTATATTTTGTACAAATCCTACAATCATTGCAATCCTTGGGACCTTGTTTCTCTCAAGGATATTTTCATGCCTAGTCTATACCTCCACGTTTTGCATACATGTTTATACCCTTTTACATAATTCATTCACAACCACTACATTCTATGAGACGAGATCTCTATGAGATATCATGTAGAACAATTTGTTGAGTTAAAATAAATTGTAGATAAAATGAAACAGAGTAAATACAGAATGTAGATATCAAAATAAAAGAACACAGACACAATAAATTATAGTGATTCGTCCATGATGGGCTACATCCACCCTTAAGAGGGATAATTCACTTTTATTCATCTCTAGTGTTCCATTACATCTCTCTCTCAAATAGGAGAGGAAAAAATCTAACTAATATACTTCACACCATAACCAACAAGCATCATTAAATAATACCAACAGACATAGGCTACATAAAAGAACCGTTAGACAAGCATTACGAAGATGCTTCAGTTACAATACGCCTAGCAAGTGTAACTGCCAATGATGGAAGCCATTGGTATTCAGTGACCCAAAAATCTCCCGCTTGAATCCCAATGAGTGTTGCAATATACCAGACATTCCCTGCTAAATCCCTTATATGCAATTTTTCAAAATCCTGAGAGAAGCTCTACAAAATTTGAAATTCTCTCGCAATACAACCTTAGTCAAAACATCACCTAGATTTATTTTGGTATTTATTTTTTCTACTTGTAGCTTGTCTTCCTCAAGAGCATGACAGATGAAATGATATCTAATCTCTATATGCTTCGTGTGGCTATGGAAAGCTGATTTTTTAGCCAAGTGAATGGCACTATTGCTATCACAAAACAAAATGAAAATTGATTGCTTACACCCCAGCTCTACTAACAAATGTTGTAACCATACTAACTCCTTGGCTCCCTCAATGAGAGAAATGTACTCAGCCTTAGTGGAGGAAAGAGAAACTACCTGTTGCTTACGAGAGACCCAGTTGATCGATGCCCCCAAAAAAGAGAACACATAACCAATAGTAGACCTCCTATTATCTAAACCTCCAGCCATATCAGAGTCAACATAACCATGGAGTTGAATATCTTGACCAATAAAACATAGGACATAATTAGATGTACCTTTCAAAACCTGAAGAATCCATTGAACTACTTGTCAATGAGTTTTTCCTGGATTACTCCTAAAGCTGCTCACAACTCCCACTACATGAGCAATATCCAGACGAGCGCAAACCATGACATACATAAGAATTCCTACTGCAAATGAGTACAAAATACTATCCATTTCTTATTCTTCTTTCAGAGTAGAGGGACACATATCAAAAGAGAAGTGAAAGTGATCAGCCAATAGAGTACAAAAGGACTTGGCATTTGACATATTGAACTTGTCCAACACTTTTAAGATATATTTTTCTTGAGATAATTTAATTTCCCATTTTGTCTATTTCTGATTATATCCATCCCAAGAATCCTATTTTCTACCCCTAAATCTTTCATGGAAAAAGGAAGATCCAAATGCATCTTCAATTCACTAACAATCTGCACACTATTACTGACAACCAAGATGTCATTAACATAAAGTAAAAGAATGGAAAACTCACCATTGGGAAGCTTCTTATAGTAAACACATAGATTTGATTCACAACGAACAAATTATTGCCGAGTCATGAAGCTATCAAACTGAAAATACCATTATCTCGAGGCTTGAATAAGCCCATAGAAACTCCTCTTCAACATGCAATATAGACGTTCTTGACCCTGTGTAACAAAAATTTCAAGTTGTTCCATATAAAGTTCCTCTTCAATATCTCCATGAAGAAATGTTGTTTTAACGTCAAGTTGCTCAAGCTCAAGATCCCAAACAACTTCCATACCCAAAACAAGACGAATTGTTTTTATTTTCACAACTAGTGAACACATTTCATTAAAATCTATGTCTATTTGTTGAGCAAAGCCTTTCACCACCAATCTGGTCTTGTATCTTTTTCTTCCTCCATCTTCTTCTTTTAACCGGTAAACCCACTTATTTTTCAAGGCTTTTCGATTTGGAGGAAGAAGAACCAAGTCCCAAGTATTATTCGTTGTTAAGGACTCCAATTCGTCATTCATAGCATCTATCCAATGGACTGAATTTATATCATTGCATGCCTGTTTAAAAGTTTGAGGTTCTGCCTGATCAGAGACTAAAGAAAATCATAGTTCGTAGTGATAAAAATTTCACGGACGTTTTCTTTCCTGAGTATACCTCCACATCTAAATACTCTGTTCAATATATTGACTTTGAACATCACCAAGTTTTTGTTGATTACTACCGATTTGTTTATTAAAAGCATCTTGTGCATGACGAATGCCCTGTTCTAGTTCATAAACAACAACATTTGAATTGTCAACACTATGGGGTTGAAGAAGAGGGGAAGCAACCACAGTAGGCGCCACAGTGGTTGGGGCAGGCAGAGTGGAGAAAATAAGAGGTTGCTTGTGTGGAGGAGTAACTGCAGCCCCTTGTATTATGTGAGGTCGATGTTTAAACAGAGCATCGTGCTCAACAGGGATTGCAGTACCCAATCTTTGACTAGTCTGCGGTGGTAAGTAGAGAGTTGTAGACCCATAAGGAGGCTGTGTGTGACCAACTACTCCAATTTTGTAGCATGAGGAGTAGTAATGGCGACAAAGGTAACATTTGAAGTAATCATAGGGGGAGCGGTGGTGAAAAGAGGTTGCATTGGAGTAGTGCAAGGTAATGGTACAATTTGGGTAGAGGACTGAGCCTTTCTAGACACAACAACAGTGGAAGGATGAAATGTAACCGAAGGACCTTCTACACATGTCTTCTATTGTCAAATAAATCAAATTGAACATAATCATTTGAAGAAATATTCTGAGTTTGCAAACCTGAGAAATTTTTCTCATTGAAGACAACATCGCGATTGCGATTGACTTTATGAGCAATTGGATCTCACAAACAAAAAATAAATTGATCCTCACCATACCCCAAAAATATACACGTCTTTGATTTAAAATCCAATTTCATTCTCTTCTCTTTAGGAATGTGAACATAAGCACCATAACCAAAAACACACAAATAATTGAATGAAATTCGTTTCCCAAGCCACCTCTCTTCTGGAATGTCAAAATCAAGACGAGATGAAGGAACACGATTTATTAAATAAAAAGCAGTGTTACATGCTACCCAAAATTCTTTCCCCAAACCGGCGTTGGAGAGCATACACTGAGATCTTTTCAAAATAGTCTGATTCAACCTCTCAACTACACCATTTTCTTGAGGTGTAAAGGGCACATTTTTAATTCTTTGAATACTATTATCTGTTAGTAGAGATTTAATTTCCTTCCCAATATGATTTTCAACCATAGCCTTGAAACTTTTAAATTTGGAAAACACCTCTGATTTCTTATTCAACATGTAAATCCACACTTTATGAATGGAATCATCAAGAAATCTAACAAAATAATTATTACCACCAATAGAAGTTACTTCCATAGGATCGAAAACATCGGAATGCACAAGCTCTATTGGAGAGGATTTCTTATCATGACCCGTTCTCAAGAAGCTGGTCCTATTTTGTTTGTCATAAAATAAATATTCACATAACTCCAAATCGATTGGTTTAAGGCTCAAAAGCTGATCTCGTTGAAGCATAACTTCAAGACCCTTCGTACTCATGTGACAGAGCCTCTTATGCCAAAGTTCAACATTACTATCCATAACAGCCATGGTAGCTCCCACTTCACCATTGCACTCTAAAACATTTAAACTCCCCAATTTCTTTCCTTTTACCAAAACCAACAAACCTTTGGTTACTTTCCATGAATCTAAGGAGAAATCAACATTACAGCCTTGCACATAAAGCTGACTCACAAAAATCAAATTTATTTTAAGAGTAGGAACATGTCGTACATCTTTCAAAAGCCATTTACTACCATTCTTCAAATATAATAAAATATCACCCTTTCCGACAATGTCACATTCTTTGTTATCTCCAAGAAAAACTTTACCAAACATACTTTCTTGATAATTCGTCAAAGCACTTCAACACAGAGTAACATGGAACGAGGCTCCAGAATCAAGGACCCACGAACTTGCATTCGTGTCACCAGCTGCGAGAACAAAAACTCCATCATCTTTTATAGCTGCAGTATTTACGCCATCATTGATCACTTTATCTTGGTCCTTTTTATAATTCCAACATTGCTTTTTCGTATGTCCCGGTTTACCAAAAAAACCAACATGTACCATTTCTGCCTCTAGATTTTGAACGGTGTGTAGATTATTACCTTCCATTGTTGTGATTTTGCCTCTTTCTCGACTCCGACCTCCATTGCTAGTGCTCATAGCAGTTAATACATCACCGAAGGAAGACTCTTGATTCTTTGTGTGCATGTCTTCGCTGAGAAGTGTGGCTGCAACCTCATCAAATTTCAATTTTGGTTTGGGAGTCACCGAAGTGCTAACTGCCATTACCACCACTTCCCCGCTATTCGAAAATGAACATAGAAACAGGAATAGCTTTCATTTCATCATCTTATGTTATGCCTACTGAAATCAATTGAGAAAATAAGGTATTGAACTAATTAAGGTGATTAGACATAACTCCTCCTCCTTTCATTTTAAGATTGTATAACTTTTTCATTATGAATACCTTGTTCGATTTTGAAGCTATCTCATATAATGAAGATAATATATCCCGTTTCTCCCATTCTTCATTCGTTAGCGAACCTTGACCCTTGATTTTTCCTTGCAATGTGGTTGAGAGATCCTACTTAACCAGTAATGACTCCATCTGCACTTTCCATAACCCAATTTTTTGCTCAGCAAACTTCTCAATTTTCCATTTGGCTACTTCATCCATGATTCCGAGAAATCTTCACCGATTTCTAGAGAATCGAATCAAACTTTCCTAACTCTGATACCAATTGTTGAATTAAAAGAAATTGCAGATAAAATAAAACAGAGTAAATACAGAAGACACGCGAAAAGATTAAAATAAAATAACATAGACACAAAGAAATTATAGTGGTTCACCCGTGATGAGCTACATCCACTTTTATTCATCTCTGGTATTACATTACATCTCTCTCTCAAATATGAGAGGCAACAATCTAACTAATAGACTTCACACCATAACCGTTACACAAGCATCATTAAAGAAAACCAACAGACACTGGTTATAGAAAAGAACCGTTACACAAGCATCAGGAAGATTTCTCGGTTACAATACGCCAGGCAAGTGTAACAGCCAATGCAGGCAGCCATTGGGATTCACCGACCCAAAACAATTCACATATCATGTTTTTGCTTTGACCATTTGTATACAAACCTGGGTAAAATTCCCCTTATGCTACGATAGATTTCCATACCGTATTCCAAAGCTCCAGAGGACGCAAGCTAAAGGTTGTGGAGTTGGGCTTTACAACGTTCGACTACATTTCCTGAAGTTCCAAACTCTCTTCAAAATATTCATTATGAGCATATTTGCAATCATTACTATCAATAAGACCACACTTTAGGGAGGAAGGCATGATTAAGGGAAGAGCGGTGGAAGAAATGTTTCAGAGGATTTCTAATAATTGTTGAGAAGAATTTTACCTCTTTTTTTTAATGCAAAAAGGAACGGGAGGGAATCAGACTAGGAAGATACCTTAGAAGCAGCGTAACTAAAGAAAGAGGCAATTTTAGAAAGGAGAGAGAGGCATTAGGCTGAGGATGGGGCATGCCAGAATTTGTATTGGGCTTCACTTCTAATGTCATTCCTAAATATAACTACATTTCTCTACAATTCTTTTTAAAGATATATGTAATTTTAATTTAATCAAGTAAAGTTAAACAAACTATGTTCATAGTTTCTTATGAATATTGTTTTAAGTATAGGAGTGAATATTTATAGTTGCATTCATTTAAAATCTTTTGAGATCCTTGATTTTAAACAAGGTATAGATATGATGAAATCAAAATAAGGTATAGATACGACGGTAGGATGTTATATTCTTATGAGTGCACTTTTCCAATTATATCAATGATTAAAGTATATATTTGTGTGCAACACCTTGTAATTATGTTTAAGTGAAAATAACATTATGTTTATTGGACATGTAGTGAGAATGACACTTCAATGTGGATATATACTGTAGAAAATTATAATGTGATCGAGACATCTTAGCATATAATTTATAATATAGCAACTAGGATATGTATATAATGACCTCGTGTCAAGGAAAGTACATTAAACTCAATGCTAAAAATAATTAGATTTACGTACATGGTGATTACATGAAGTTTCTTACAATTAATCAATGAAGTCTTAGTCAATATAAGTGGTAAGTGTCAACATTATCTAGATAATATACTAGACTAATATAAGAGTATTGGGTTGCACCATAACATGAATAAGATCATTGGGTAAAAGAATATTATTATTTATATTATTGAATACACATATTCATATGATGATATAAAGGATATAGTATCGCTCATTGGTCTCAAGTATGACTCAAACATTGATTATGTTTATTATTGCCAATAAAGTGACGAGGATAATCACTCTTTTTAAATATAACTTTAGTGATATCTTACTTCTCTATGCAATGAAATACAGTGCCAAGTTTGAATATAATATTTGAAAATCAATATAAACTCGTTATGTAATTAAAATAGTCCAAAAGGAGGGATTTTATCTGTGTTTCAACACTCAAATAGGGTGGAACACTCTTGGGTTTCATCGCACACCTTAGAGATTATCAAGAAAAAATTCTAATAGAAATATCTAGTCAATAATACAACAACATGACACTAATTTTCTTGTGGGTTGTCATTTCATTTTTGAGTGAATGAGCTAGGAATCAATAATAAAAAAATATGACACTAATTTTCTTGTGGTTTACCATTTCATTGAGCTAGGAAACCTTGTCTAATTGGGTTTTGTAAATGTCTTTTATCTATTTGTGCTTCTTTTAGCCACTAACCCAATTAGACTTTTGGGGATTAATATAATTATTGCATCATGTGTAGTAAAGGTGGCATTGCTAAGTTAAATAAACCCATAAGAAATTTTAGGATACTCATGTTGGATTTTGAACAATTAAGGTAACAATGTTTAGATGGATATTTTGATGTCCTAAGATGGAAGTGATATAGTTTAGGCCCCGTTTGTTTTGCGGAATTTGTGCATGTTGGAATTGCCAATTTTGGAACTGAATCCATTCTGGAATTCTGCTATTCTCAAAACAAATTCTACAATATGGGCTTGTCCTGTTTGGTTCACCTAGAAGATGACTGGGAAGATGCCAATTCTGTGTTTGGTTCCACACAACTAGAATTGGAATTGGAATTTTGTTTTTGCATTTTTGTGAGTAAGATTAATATTTCAATGTTTTTTAATTTTAATTTTTTTTGTAATTTGTTTAATTTAACGAATAATTTATTTAGTAACCTTCTTTGTTAATTAAAAATATGATTTTTCTCATAAATTACAATGTTTTTGATAGAAAAATGTGTTTTTAAAAGTAATATTATTTTTATTCTAATATATTAATTCATTTATTACTGTGCTAAATAAAGCGAAAAGCTCAATTAATTCAAGAATGTCAATTTTGCTTTTGTAATTTTTTTTAATAAGGCTAATTTTTCATTGTTTGCAAACTTTTTTTAATTAATATAAATTGTTTAATTTTAACATAAAAAATTATAAATTCATAAAAAACTCCAAAATAGTCATGACATTAATTTAAATATGTCCAACGTTCAATACAAACATAATTTAAATATGTCCCTTTTTAACCACATTTACACATCTAGCCCCTACAAACAAGTCTGATTATGATGACAATGAGGCATAGGATAAGGCGTCGTAGAAAGACATTTTCATCTTTCGCCATTG